>WJFB01001601.1:0-28851 GCA_009870185.1 Pygmarrhopalites habei | reverse complement strand
TGAACCATCTGAATTGGTACAAAACATATCTCCAGAAAAGTATGGCCCTCCATCCCAGGTCAAATATGAACCATCTGAATTGGTACAAAACATATCTCCAGAAAAGTATGGCCCTCCATCGACTAAACAAGAATTTAATAAATATGGACCACCCGCACAACTTGAACAGAGTCAGTCCTCACCCGACCGCACCACTGGAACAGACGACATCCAGTCAATCAATCGACTCCCTCTTTCACAACCCTATCAAACCCTGAGTACTGGCTATGGTAATCCACCACTCATTCTCCCTCCCTCGACCCTCAAAACTTCATCCCGTCTCGACACTTCGGACACACCAGAGTACAACTATGCAGAGTCCAAAAATGAACCACAGGTCAACCTCCCTGACCCCACTCCTGAACCCACCACCACAACAACAACCACCAAGTACGAGGAGAGCGAAAGTAGGATCAACGAGGAAGTGAAAGTACCTTCACTCAGTCTGACTGCCCCATCAGAATTTTACTATGCGGAGGAGGAGTCTGGACAATTTTCGACTTCTGATTCCCTCCCACTCAATCCTCGGTCCAATATTGAAGATGTCAAACCAAATCTCATTTTGAAAAACACTGATGACAACAGTAAACATGTGAAGGGGTACAATGAATACTTTCTTCAACCCCCTACTTCCCTCAACAATGAAGGACCTTCAACACCAGCAACAACAATGGACACACCCACAACAGAGAGACAATCAGTTGAAATTCAAGATATTTTGAAAATCCTTCCACGTCAACTTGGAATGACAATGATGGGTGATTCAATTGCTGTCCCACTCATCCCAACATCCTCCGAAGATTCTCCTGTTCCAAAGGATCAAAATAAATTTGTCCGGTCATCTTTTTTCAATCTACCGAGTCTCACAGCCTAACCACAATTTATTTTTTGTGAATTATATATTTTTTAAAAAATAAGTCAATTCGACTATGTTATAATGTGTACTATTACGAGTAAGAATGTTGAAGATGAAAAGTCGTCATTATGTTTTTTTGTAGATTAAGCCGTTAATTTCTATTAAAAATATCCATTGTGTACCAAATACATAATTTCAGTTCTGGAGATTTTGTTTTAATAAACGGTCTCCAGTGAAGCATGACACGTTTTCAATTCTCAACAGACTTTCCAAAATTACAATGTGGACAAGTACAATATTTACCAAAAAACATGCCCAATCCCACTCGACACTCATTAAAAGTGCAAATTGTCGCCCTCCCTGTAATTTGCACACTTGAAATCTTCTGCATCCTGTCGTGTGTGTGTGTGTGTGTGTGTGTGGGGTGGACACACAAAGGTGTGTCCATGACCATTAGCATAAACTCAACAATTTAGTACGTATGTTTGTTGACTTTTCAGTTGACACGCATTTTTGCCACACGATGACACATGAAGGATTGACCTGAGGTTTGGTTCTATATTTAATATTGTCAATAGAGGAGTTACGGGATGATGACCGCTTCTGTAATTGTTCAAATAATGAAGACTTAATTTTACACGATGCCACATTCGCAGACTGAAAGAGCTTCTCTGATATTCCTGATGATGATGATGGAGGGTTAAAAAGAGGCTAATTGCGTAAATACCCTCCCCTCCTGTCTTGTACAACTAACAATTAGCATAAACAATTTTTCCATTCTAAACTCTCTTTAGTACAAGAGACTCTTTACCACATTGAATATTCAGAGGATTTTCTCTCAGAGTTATTTTCGTCTTGTTAATTTTATTCCTCCTTTCCATGTCGTACTTCCTTTTCATGCCTTTTCCCTTTGTGGGGTACTTGATGCTGGTGTACATTGTAGTATAGGTACTTTGTTGTTGTAAGACATTATTTATTATTCATTCAGTCATCACTGAAAGTGGGGAAGAAGAAGTCTCTCTCTTTCTCCTCCATCTGTCTGTCCATTCAAATTCTCAATTATTATGAGAGAATACAATTAAATCCCTCCTCCTCCATTTTATGAAGCCAACAAACAAGCCAGTCGGGAATGAATGGATTTCTACGAGTTTCTCTCTCAAACTATAATGGCAATGCTCTCACACTCGCTAATTCCTCATGCTAATTCTCTCTCCAGAAGAGAGAGAGTAGTTAGCAGAGATGGATTGATTGATGAACATCGTTCCTCATTAAGGTTTAAAAATAAAATGACTCAACACTAGACCAATCCACGATTCAAGTGCTAATGAAAAGTTAAATAATATTTACATAATCTGCTCTTGAGGAGTACGTCCTTAGTTCCATCATTTTGACAGAGCACACACAAAAATATGTTTTTTGTCCTTCGTCCCACGCACAGCCAACTTGGAGTGCTGAGTCCATAACAATTAAATACAACAAATTCGAATGTCTTTTGACACTTTCTGATGGAATCCGTTCGTCCTCATCAAAATGGATTTTTACTTAAATGTCTTTTAGTCGGACTGGGAATTTTGTGGAAAATGTGAAAATTCTTCCGACAGCACAAAAACGCTTCATGTGAATACACAAACAGAGATTTAGCTATTGGCTGCAAAATTGTAAATGTAATTGCATTCCCCACTTACATTGGTACAGCAGTGGAGTCGTGTGGTCGTGGAGTGCATACGGAATTTTGCACTTGACAAAAAAAGGGAGTCTAGTCTAGACATTGTACCACCTACGCTGCCTACAGAAAGAAAATCTCAACATCTCAACAAGGATGGGAGATGAGGAGACAAGAGGATTGCCTACAGGATTCAAGAGTACCAATTTAATTACCACAGTACACTGTGAAGAGTGTGCACTCTCATCCTCATCTGTGTGTGAAAATAGCAGATGATATCACAATGTGCCAAAAAAAAGTAGGGAAAAAATGGGAGACAAAAGCTTGAAACTCACTCTCTACTCAACTAATCGGATGATTCAGGAGGAAGAGAACCAGAAAAAAAGAACAACATTGGAACGTAAACATGAGGATTAGATGCTATTCTATCTAAAGCTCCTTTCACACCAAAATGTTGGAAAGCAATTTGAAATGATATTTGTGCATTGCACTCCTCTTCTCTGTATATCGTAGCTCTAGGAATATTTAGGAAAATCCGAGAGCTATTTTTCTCGACTGCACAACGTCAAAATTGGGAACAAAAGTGTTTCAAAGGAGAGAAGTTTTGGATGAAGGGGGAAGGATATTTGTATTATTTTGATTGTTTTTCAACACACACACACACACACCACATGAAGGCATTGACAGGGTTGGAGGGGCTTTGTTGTGGACACTTTGTGTTCAGGTATAGAAGGAGTCATTCTGAGTCGGGGGATTGTAGTGGGTAAAATGGGAAAACAGTTTGTCTTTTCAAATCCAATTTAGTATCGTCATGACTTTGGCTGGAGCCAAACTAAAAGTACACTTGAGCGTATATGGAGTGTAGAGTGTAGTTATTCACACAATAAAAGCTATTTAAGGCAGAGAATCGCTCTGCAATTCTTTTTGTGCAGGAGTAAGAGTAAAGCAATGGAAGGTGAGGAGTGGATACTTGAATGTGTATGAGATAGCACATTATATATTGGATTTTAGTTTGGAGAGTCGAGAAGCCATCTGCCTTCCTTCATTCATCCCGATCCAGATAAATAGTCTCTCTGGAAATGTGCATACAATGGACAGCTTTGTTAAGGGGTAACATTCATTTTTCCAATTAGTATCCTTGCGGCTTTCTAAAACTAGATTATGTACTCACTAGTATGCAAAGAGCTCTCAGCTGAGGTTGATTTGAGGTATGTCAAAAAAGAGGAGAGTGTGGGCAGGGAACAGGCATTGTCCTGTGTGTCTGTGCGTGTGTGTGTGTGTGAGGAGTAGCCCATATCAGACAAAATGATCTTAATCAAAGTGTGGTTGCGTGATTGGGGATAAGTCCATTTCCAGTAGTGTTCCACATGTGAGGAATTGATTTATAGCTCTGCTATTGGGATTATTGTGGGATACACAACAACACACACACACGCATCAAAAGGATCCTCCTCCTTCAAGGAGTAGTTCTAAGGGATATTATTTATTCATCTACACCACCGCCTCCCGTCCCCCTGTCTCTCTTTTCTCTCTTTTGGTAAGTGCACTCCATGTGTGTGTGTGTGCGTGTGTGGAGTTTGAGGAGATAATCGGATTACATAATAAATCCGTTATGACTTCCACTAAAATTTTCTACAAAAAAATAAATAATCTTCTCTCCAGATGAGGCTCCATCCAAACCTCTAGCGTCTTGTAGAGGCCGATCATGTCATCCCAGAGTAATAATTAAAATACCAACACGTCAACTGGGATAAAGATTCGAGAGGTGGAGATGGAATGAAAAAAGTGAAGAATCAAGGACAGATTTACACTCAACAAAAATGATGACTTGGTCATGCTTTAAATTAATTTTTTTAAACATTTGTCCACGATCCACACGCCAAATGAACAGTTCCAATCTTACTTTCGTCGTAGTTCATTCGAGGGGGATTCTTACACGGAATGGAAAAGATGAGGAGGAAATAAAATTGGAGGAAGGATATTGTGCAAGGGTGGATGTTGCATAAAATATGATATCGTGGATTGTATTTCGTGTGTACTCACTTAAACGATTTGAATCCACTGCACCTCTCCACTCTTCACCATGTCATCGAATTAAATAAATAATGACCCCCCACCCCAACAAAACTGCTTATTAACTTAAGTGAAAATTGTAGAGGAAGAGAGACAGTCCAATTGTGGTCGGCCCTCATTGCATGAGTGAGTGTGTGTGTCTGTGTGTGTGACAATTCCCCAGTCTCCCTTATTTTGTGGCTGAAGTTGAACACACACACACACACATTCAAATCAAAATTACTTTTATCATTATATGCAACGTGGATGCAGTCATAAGTATAGGGTACCTATTATTGTAGACACACACCCCAGCATAATGCAGTATTGTGTGTGTGTATTTGTTTTACCATGATGGGAAGGTCTGCCCTTTTATCCACTTTTTTGTACCATCTCGAAAAGTGTGTTGATCACCTTATAAATTACCCGGATAAGAAGGAAGGAAGGATGGGAATGACATTTGGAAGGGTGAATGGAACAATCCCTTACTCGACTCTATCAATACCGATAATGGATTTTTGTACAACTGCAGAATTCTTGACTCCTCAAACGCCAACACACAAAACAATCAGACTGTCTCTCTCGCTCTCCTCTTCACTCGATAATGACAGAACTGCAGATGTTTCTAATGTTTGATGTACACTCTTCCTCCTTTCATTGGATGGGGAATGGGAAATTGAGAAACTTAAGAGTCAAGTCAGCTTATATATGTTTTTAACTTTTACTGAATTTTGAAAAAAAAAACTTTTTTCTGGGAAGGAGGAACGAGAGTGAGAGTGAAGCGTGTTTGAAATGGGAAGAAGGGAAGACAGCTGACAGTTTCGTCCTTTTTTTCTAGTCAACAAACTGTCTGCGTATTTTTGAGAAAGATAGTTGGCTATCGTATCCTATCACACACACACACACTCTCTCTCACTCCTAGAGTTCTCACATCGTCTCGGCTATTTAAGAGATGGGGGAAAGAGAGTGTGTGTGTACATATTGGAAAACGATAAAAAGGAGAGGGATGAGAGAGAGATATAAATTAAGCATCACTTCATGTACATCAAGTCCAAAGTCATAACAACAAGGGAAGGTATGTCAGTGCGTGTGTGTGTGTGTGTGTGTGTGTGGAGTGTGACGGGGAGACGAGACATTGTCGGGAGATACAGCTGAATCAATATCTGGATGGCAAAAAATAATTGGAGAAGACTTTGCAGATACAGGAGGGAGATGAGATGAGTAGTGACACTATTTATTATAGGATTGACGGGAGGAGGAAGAGGAGGAGGGGGAGGGTGGGTGTTGGTGCTGACTGTTACAAGAGATACTCTGCCTAGATAAATCCAGGGAAAGTGAACCATGTTAATTATTTAGCTGGATGTAAATGAACCACAGAACTGACTGACTGACTCTAACTTCACAATGTTTATCATTTGTGTGTGTGTGTGCGTGTGTCGATACTGTTACTGTTGTATGCCATGTATGTACAGAGTAGAAATGGGGTAAAAAACTTGGAGGACCCCAGCTCTCTGTCTACTTTTCCCCCGCATACTTTTTTGTGACTCGATTATTTATGTAATGTTCGCCCAAAGCCCGGAAGTTTTGGGGGCGGGTAGTCAAAAGTCGGAAACTGGATTAAAATGGTCTGGCTAGACAAGCCGAGACGAGACTCCAGTTCAAAAGTTCACCGAGTTTCTTCCTCTCTCTCTCTCTCTCGGTTGACAGAAGCTTTTTTGCTGGAGGCAAAAAATTTCCTTGGTCCATCCATCCATTTTAAAAAATGGGGGAAAGTAGCGCAGAGAGAGAAGTAGAGTTGAATTGGTTGACGAGAAAAAATGTAGGGTGGAAAATTAAAAGCAAATTAAATTTTTTTAAATAAAATTTGATAATGATGGATACATTTAACAATTTGTACAGCTGAAGTGTAAATCATTGTAGTCTTTAATAATTGGCTCGTGAGACTTTTATTAAATTATTCGAATGAGAAACCAAATTTAACACTGATTACGTCACACTCTACATGTTACGATTTACATACGCTGGATAAAATTATGTTTTTTCCAGAGCAGGGACACTCATCTCACGTGAGTGAGTGATGTGTGTGCCTTCTGGTAAGGATGGGATACTGACCGGATGTTTGTGTGTATTTTTGTACATTTTTTTCCATTACGAACAAAGTTTTTGTTTTTGTTTATGGTTCGTCTACCCTTTTTCTCTCCTAATTTCCATTGTCCACATGCTCACGTTGCAGTTTCCTCTCTCTCTCTTTGCTGTACATTGAAGTGAATCACACATGACATTGTTAGCCCTTTGGGTTTCCTTTGATGTATCTTTTCTCTCTCTCTCTCTCTCTGCTTTATTGTAGTAGTGAAGGGAGTATGATGCAGGGAAATTACTAGGTTTCATCCCCACTTGACATTATTATGCCTCCTCCTCCTCCTCCCTATTTTTTGCAGCTCGCAGTAAAAGCAAAAGGAAGAGCAGCAGTCCAGGACGAGGAGGAGGAAGAGCAGTTTAGTGAAACAAATCATGTAATTCCACATAATAATGTGGACCCTAGTAAAGTTCCACACACACACAATCCAATGTCGTAATGGCTGTATGTGCAACAGTCACCATTATAACACTTTGAACTTGTACACGTTTAAGCACACACACACACTCTCTCTCTGGTAGATATGTTTCATGGGAAGAGAGAAAGGGAGAGAGGTCTTCATTTCTGTTTGTCTCATAATCCATCCAATTATTATTAAACTGTGGTGAGTTGTTATTACACTAGGTATAGTCAACGTCCCTCATGAAATCCTGCTCCTCTCTACAGAGAGAGAGAGACGACTTGGCTGACGGAATAAAATTTGTAGATGAGAAAATGAAGATAAAAACACACACACAATTTCAAAAGAGGGATTTTATGCAGGTCGAATAAATTGTTACTGTGTGTGTGTTTACACGCAGAGAGAGATGAGAATATTGTTGGGTGAGGGGGAGTTTCTCCTCCTGCCACAGCCACTATATCAAAGCTACACCTACGAAATACTGCGTGTGTGTTGTACTGTACAATTTTGAACAATACGCCACTACATCAAAAATAAGGCTTCTCAAACGTCAACTCTTATTTTCAATTCTGTGATCTTTTGTAAAAAAAATTTTTCATACCCTTAGGGTCAAGCTCCCTCCTTCCTTTTCTCTCTCTCTCTGAGGCCTTCAAGCTTAATCTGACTACGG
Source organism: Pygmarrhopalites habei (assembly GCA_009870185.1). Taxonomy (NCBI): domain Eukaryota; kingdom Metazoa; phylum Arthropoda; class Collembola; order Symphypleona; family Arrhopalitidae; genus Pygmarrhopalites; species Pygmarrhopalites habei. The sequence continues at coordinate 21,034 of WJFB01001601.1, read as the reverse complement.
GCTTTAAAATTAGATGAAATCATGGAGGGTGTGAGGAGAGAGGTGTACAGGAAAGTAGGATTGGAGCATTTGGAAGAAGAATAGTGAAAAATGCAAATACAAAGACATAAAATCCCGAGTAACAAGTCAAAGAGAAATGAAAGGAGGAGGAAAAGTCATAAAAAACTAAATGTTTCTCTCTTCTCCTCCTCCTCTTATGATCTCAGAGTTGTTGAATCTTTTAAAATGAATAGCTCATGTAACATTTTTTCCCTTCCTCTTTCAAAAAGACACACACACTCTCTCTCTCTCAGAGGGAGAGTTTTTGTAAAAGATGCTCTATATCCTAATGTTTATATAATACATTAGAATATCTTAGGAAGGGCAAAACTTGAATAAATTTGTGAGTGTGACTTTATCTGTGTACAATAGCAGTAGCAGGAGGAGAGATCCACACACACACACACACACCACTAGCACAAAGAGAGCGAGAGATGAGGATGACAGTACATTGGAAATCTCTAGATGTAAATCTCCCTCTTTTCTTGTGCCTGCAGTTAAGAGAAATGAAAAGAGGAGAGGCATAATACTTGTGGCTTTAAATAAATGCAGAAATCTATATGGATGATGATGATGATCACAGATGAAGATAAAGAGAGAGAGAGATGCTGTGCGTGTGTGTGTTGTGTGTGTGGTGCCGAGATGGGACTGTCAACGTGGGCATTTCTATTTTCTATCTCATTATATTCAACATTCTGCACACGGCTAGCATATATACGAACACATAACCCACGAGTACGACTTGTAGTCTAAACTCTTAAGAAAGATAAAAGAGACAAAGACAAAACCAGGGAAAGAGGAGAGATTACGATTACAATTTTTCGACAAAGTTTTTCCAAGAATTTTGTCAGAGACGAAACGGAAGTTGAAGCTCAAACCTTCTCCTCCTCCTCCTCTGTTGTCCTCTGCGGATTGACAATGAGATGTTGGCAACAAGATGAGGAGCAGAAGGAGGGAGAGAGAGATATTCAGATTAATAGTTAAAAAATACAGACACTAATACAAGAGGAGAGACGACATGGAGTCATGTCATCTTTCCTTTCGCCCTTTTTGCAATTGAAATTAGTTGTGCGGGGGAGTTGGACTGTGAAGCCTCAATAACAACAACAACTGAAGGGAAAGATGGACGTACATTTGGAAAAAGTTGAGATTAAGGTAATTAAGTAGTCGTGTGAATTATGAGTGTAGGAGGATTAAGTAGTAGAACTGTATAATTTTTTTTGACTTGGCAAGTTGCCTCAATTTAAAACATTTTTCTCCCAGTCTTCATCTTTCCCGACAGACTCGGGACGAGAGAGAGAGAGAGACTCGGGAAATGCATAGTCGATGACTTGAGAGATGTGGAGACTGGTGATGGCGTGGGACTCTGGACTACAAAGAAAAGAAAAGAGAGTTTTAAATGTTTGTAAATTATGATGATGAGACTTGGATTGCCCTGTCCCTCCACTTCTTTGTAATGTATTACTGGAAGAGTGAAAATTGACATCGGCGTTGCCCCTTCCCCCCTTTCTGCACACTGACTATCCTCTCAAGTGAACTGTGATGATGATGAGGTAAAGAAAGAGAGAGGAGGAAATCAAGAAGGAGTATGCAAGAAAGGAGCTAGACAAAGTCGTGTTCACAATAGTGAAGCGGCCGTTAAACTAAAGTGTATTTTCCCACATGGAACATGGGCTGCCCCAGGGGTTTCCATTTTTTTTTCACTGCTTTTCTCCTTCTTCCATCCAACACTCTAAACTCTGTTTCTATGTTCTTATGTAATGTTGTTTGGTTTTCATTGGCTTTTTGGCCATACCTTTTGCCTTTAACTAACCTCATTCTCTCTCCTCTCCTCTTCTTCCTCCGTCTTGACTTGTCTCTTCCTCTCTTCTGCTCTCGTTTGTCTGGATAGGAGAGTGGTGGGATATAGCGAGGGGCCATGTACATTTTATAGTTTACTAATAAAAATGGACGTACATACACAACTGTACATGGAATTATGATGAGTGTAATAGAAAATTATGTAGGTAGGGATCTTCTATGCACACAGAGTACAGACACACACAAGTTTTTCTACATGGAGAGTGAGACGAGCAGAACGCCTACAAACAAGGGCTATCATCCATAATTTCAAGTTGTACAGTATAAAATCTGACTATACTCCACACACATACACACACACGTATAATTCCGCACGCATTTCATTGTCAATTGTAAATAACGCGAAAGGTGAAGCTACCCCTTTTAATACACACTGACGCTATTAGTAAACGAAAGAGAGAGAGAGAGAGGCACACACAGATGTATACAGGGTATTTGGGATATACAATGTAAGAGAGGGGTTATTTGCTTCAGTTACCTCTCCTCCTCCTGCTTATTATTATTACTCATCCTTTACTTATTCTATTGCATCTGACCACGTGTTATTATTACCTTCCCCTTACTCTCTTACCTCATATTACGTACATTCCCAGTCCCCTCCTCTCTGTATGACTCCCTTGGTCCTATTCTTGTCCGTGTAGTGCCTTGCAGTGTGTGTATCCATGGATTTAATATTTATACCCAGAAACGTGTTATGTATGTACGAAGAAGGGATAGAAGAGGAGAGAGTACAATGGTTGTCCAATATGTCCATGGTATTGTTATAAGGATGTTGCATATAAAAGCATCCTATTGTACTCTCCATCCTCCACTGTTATTGCTGTCCTTTCTCACTACAGTATAAAGCTACTCACATTGTACGAGTATTCCTGATGCCGGTATCTCTACATTTTGTACATGTGTATGACTGACTGTGTTGTGTAGATAGACTAAGAGAGACTCAAACGAGTTGGTCTTTTTTTGGGTAGCTATTCCAAATTCTATAGTAAGAGTTTACACTCGGTAAATTTACTACAAGCCGCAAACTTGGAAATTTTTTTTTCTCCTCTGTCTGACTCTGACTGTCCTCTTCTCTCTCTCTGCGTGTGTTTCACTGGGACTGTCAGACAGGAGAGAACTGCCGAGTGGAGAGGGTTCAACTTTAACTCATAATAATAATAACCTCAGATTGGGAAGAGAGTCTTCTCCAAGATCTCTAGTTCTGTAGATCTCTAGTTCTGTGACTGTCTCTACCGTCATACGTAGCTTCTTGTGAAGGTGAAGTGAATCTCATGGTGTCCAGCAGGAAAATTGTGTGAAGATTTTACTAATTAATTGGTGAAATACTGGAGTGGAGAAAAATTGGGGAATTCTGTGCTTCTTTAAAAATAATTTAACAGAGGTGTGAGTGAGGGACTCGCGTGTTAGGAGTGAATTAATAACGCCGACGGTTGGATCTCAACTAGCCGAGAAATTGGGAGGAGGTGAGTAAACAATTTTTGTTTTCATATTTTTTATTCTCCTCTTCCTCTCCTCTCTGTCCATTATAATAATGTAGTTATTATAAATTGTGAGTGTGTGCTCGGGATTCACAATGGGATGAAATAGGGAAGGATAAATCAGATCCTTGTTGTTACACAATGTACAGAAGTAGGGATGAGTAGAGAAGTGGTGTGTGCGTTGGTGGTTGTGGACGTCAAGTGTCATTACCCTTGATGGCCATTCTTAAATAATCTTTGAGGATTGTCTGAGTTCCGAACTGATTCCATCAATGACAAAAGATTGACTCCAATTTGTAAAAGGCGTACACACACATCTCATCTTTTTTCTTGGCAGATTTATTTGTACACACCGACTCCTATTATTAAAAATAGATATTACCCAAGATCATTTGTACGCCGTACTGCCCATGCAAATACAAACACACACACACACGCATGAGGGAGAGAGGGAATTTGACAGGGAACAGTCTGTCAGCTAACTAGCTTCACAAATTAAAATTCTGTCAATATTTAGATACGCTAGACGGTCCTGGTTTGGTTTGCGAGTGAGAGTACAATAAGAACTAATAAGGCGAAGACGACGGACGATCCCCTCTCCATTATAGCATCATACACACACACACACATGAGGAGGATTCTCCTCTTCCCCTCTCTCACCAACAACATATTATTCTGTTGAAGAAGAGTATGCAAATTTCAATCCGTGTTCCATGTTCACATCCCCTACAATGCATTTTTTGTGTGTGTGTTTGTGTGTTTGTGTGTGTGTGTGTTGGGTACAAGGTATTTATATTCTCGTGTGCAATGTGCAATTCAATGTACTGCATAATATGCATCTCCTCCCTTGTACACCATCCATTCATCCAAAGTGATGATGACACGGCTGAAAGAGCCAAAAGCTGACAACTTGTCCGGAGGATATAAATTGTTTTTTACAGTACACACACACACACATTATTCTTATACATTGTTATTCAGACTGTACTGGAGGGTAGACGAGAGTGTGTGTGTATACCCATAATCATCTTCTTGAACTTTACAGGGAGAAAAGTGTGTGGTAGACAGACGAACATGTATTACCTTATTCTTTACTACTCTTTAAATTATTATGGAAAAAGGGGAGGGATCTGGATGAAGCTAATTTTAATTTGCAAAAATCCCCTCCATTAGTCTCTACATTATTATTATTATTATGGATTCTGTACTCAAACCATATTATCATGTTTTATCATTTTTCTATTAGCACAAACATAATAAAACAAAGAGTGGAGTGTGTGTGTGTGTGTGTGTGAAATGATGAGGGCTAAATGGATTTATCCGTTTAAACTTGTGTCTTTATGATTATCAAGATTTTAAAAGAAATGTGAGAGAGGAAAACCGGAAAATTGTGTTTGAGTGCTTCTCACAACTATGAAGAATTGACTTTGTCATTGAGAGTGCAATAGTGGTGTGTGTGTGTCATAGAATATAATTAAAATTCAGTACAAGTAGTAGACAATTTGGTGGTGAGGAGTACTTTGGAGTACCATCATTTTTCAATTATTTACATGATAAAATATTAGGATTACGTGTGCTGAGTGTGTGTGTGTGAATAAATAGTAAATACACGATGCACTGAACACATTTTCTGTTTGGTAAAAGTTCAATTAGCATTTGGATATAACCACAAATTATACACTTTACCATGTGCTATGATATGCAATGGCCACAGGTAGTTCATTTTTTGCCAAAACGATTTTTTTATATCCCCCTAAACATCAACACTTTCCACGTACCATCCATTTACATTTTTACATTGTATGTACAATGGTACGATTGCAATTGTGACTTGTGTGAGTATCACATGTTATTCTTTTTCAATTGAATATTTATAAGGGGGAAGGAAGGGACTGTCCATTATCTCATTCTCATATAATAATAATATTATCCTGTATACAGGATTTACGATTCGTGTAAAATAATGCTAATGAATTTTATTTCCATCCATTCCACAGCCACCAACTTTAACCAACCAACAACAGCAACAACAGGTTTCTGTCTTTTTTTGGACTGTTCAAGACCAAGGACCAAAGGAGATTGAAAGGGGGGTATCAGGAGCAGGGATCAAAACAGGCCAGGTAACACAAAATAGCGATGAAGTAATATTTGTCAAGTCAAAGAAGTTACAAGCTTTGCGTAATTATTGTCTTCATTTTTCACTCGAAACAAAAAATAAAACTTTGAAAGCCAACAGTTTTGTAGTCTGTCTACATATTCTACAACAAAAATTGAGTGAGTGAAAAAAAACAGTTTGAGTGAGGAAAAACTCTTATTATTATCCTTTTTTATTTTTTTGCAGACATTCTTCATTGTTCGTCTGTAAAGAGTTTAAGGAATCCACGATCCATTCCGACGTTCCAAAACAATATTCCCTTCGATTTGTCTTGTCCTCGTTCCATTCCTCCCGTCTCTATTTTCCTCTTTTAGGCAAATACCAAGGAGACAGTGTGACAGTGGTAAATATATCAGTAGTGCGTGTGTGCGTGTGTGTGTAGTGTATGGAGGAGAACAATGTTCGGAACAGGGACTCTCTTTAGGACTGAACAGAGAAAAAACTATTAGGAGCTGCGGTTTGAGTATCAAACGCAGGCTCAAGAAATAAATGGTGGGGTACCCTCTCTCTCTCTTATTACTCTGCCACGGCTTAAAGAGGATCATTCAGTTGTTGGAGTCAACGAGGAACCAACATACACACACTCTCACTCCAGACTGAAAGGAAAAGTGCACGTACAACAATTCAATGTGGACTCGAAGAAGAATGTGAACATCGGCGATTCTTCAGTTGTAATAAGATTCCTATCCCATTTGTGTATCTCTTATATGTATACCCAGAAGAAGAGATTGTGTGTGTGTGTAGTGTAGAGGCAACTTTTTGAAAAAGATAGGGAGTGCAAGATAGGACAAGATACCTCTTCCACCACCACACAACAACAAAATTCACAGAGAGTGAATAACTGAGGAGAGTTTGTTGGTCACAGACCGCTTCATCTTCACTCTTCATCTTCATTCCCTTGCCTCGTTGTTCAGGACGAGGAATTAACTTGCTTGGTTCTTCTTGTTCTCGTTTCTTGTTCTTCCTTCTACGAGAGAGAGAGAGGCTTGATTTTTGCTCGTGTGTCTTTCCTGTGCATCTCCATCTCCCAAAACTCCATTCTCTTGTACTTGATATTTTGCATTTGTGTGTGCAGCTTGCATTGCATGAGAATTTTGGATGGCACAAAATTCAGATGATTTTCAACTTTGGCTGGAGGCTGAACCTACAACAGAGGACTAAAGTGTTGTGAGACAGTGTGTGTCTGCAAAAGAGGGAAAAGGGGGATGCCCAACTGGAAGAATATTATTGTAGGGAGACAGGGATTTGAAGACTACACAGGAAGAAGAATGTGGAGGGGAAGAAGAGGGGGCAAGTGCAAGACTACACAATAACAATAAACCATATCATCCACTTCACTTACAAATTGTCTCTCTCTGACTGACTTTGTGTGTGTGTCCTTCTCGAGTGATGTGCAAGGAAGAAGGAGAAGGAGGAGGGTGTACTGTGTCTCTTATCGTGAGTGAATTACTCTTCTCCATATCCATGGAATAAAGAAGATGTAAGGAAGAACAAAATCCTTTTTTTTCCTCATTTCAAATGTCCACATGGGCATGATAAAGTACTGAGACTCTGGTGAAATTACAAATTTGAATTCACACATCAACGAATCACAATTACAAAAAAAATATATATATATTACATTATTATATGGTGGATTTCACATCAAAAGAGTCAAGATTCTGTACAAATAATAGCAGAGTGATATCATCATCAGGGAAAAGAGAGGAAGGATTTTATTGTGCATCATTCTGTGTCCCTCTCTCTGTTTTTGTGTGTGTCTGTGAAGGAATCTCATCGTCTCACAAGTGATTTTTAGTCATGTCACACACAGCAAGGACCGAATGACAAGCATGAGATTCCATATTTTCGAGTCTCCCAAAAAAAATTCTTCTCGCTTTTTATTCAACATTGTATTTCCTGTGTCATCCTCCTGAGAATCCTCTCGTCTGGATTTTTAATTAATTATTTGTTGAGGGAACAGTTCCATTTGTTTGACAATAAAAAAATATCTGAAGAACTTCCTAAATATTTTTTTTCCATAGTAAATTTCTTGCGTCCAATTCACCCGGAAATTTTTTTCTCTCCAGATATCATTCAATCTGGATGATGTTGTACAAGTGACAAAAACAAGAGTGATCTGGAGATTTGAGGGTAGAATATCAAGAGAGTGTAACTGAGAGTGTGTGTGTGTTTGTGCGGGGAAGAAGAAAAATCAAGAACATGATCTATCAACAAACTCCTCCAATTTGTTATTATTACAATTTATCATTCTCCCTGGACGACTGGGATTGTGGACTGAGAATTTGTTTTTGAAGAAACCCCCTCTCTATCCTCTTACCCTTGAAGGGAGAGATGTGTGTGCCGGATAAAAAGTATGACTACGATGTAATGTTGTTGTTATGGACAGTGGAACATTAATATTGAAATCAGATGCAGAGGCAGAGAAGTGGAGAGAGAAAGGAAGGAGCTGAGTGACACTTGAGCTTTGCATTACAAATTGTATTTGTGTGGTGGTGAGGTTAAGGAGAAAAAAAGACAAATACACACACACACACACGCACACGCACATGGTGTATGGAAATTGAAAGTTGGATTGTGTGTTGAGACAAGTGAGAAGGAGAGAGAGAGTGAGAGAGAAAAAAAATTATTAAGTAAAAATGGGAAGGGCGGACAAGAAGAAGAGTCGGAAAGTGGGAGACGTGCAGAGTGTTGCTAATGATCCAGAGAATGAGGAGGGGGAGGGACTTGAGGGACCATCTTCAACATTTTATTCACCCTCCATTTCTCCATCACCCAGGAAGAAGTCTTGTAGTTCAAATTGTCTGAACAAGAGTCTCTTAGGCTTGAAGGCACTCCTCTTTCTCTTCTACGGGGGTAAGCATCATTTCTCTTTTTTAAAATACATTAAAGTAAAAAACAAAACAGAGAGCGAGAGAGAGAGAGAGAGAATCTCAAGTGATGCTTTTTAAACCAATGATTTATTTGCTCTCTTAATTTTATGAAGCAATTACGCCAAATATTATTATTATTAAATATGACGCCATGCATCTCACTCCAATGAACATGATGGATAATATTGTACGTTCCACACACACACGCACACACATGTGCTTCATGTGGTTCACAATATTATTTAAGTAATGATATGTGCCGCACAATATGTACCGTCATTTACTCTATGGGGAGGATTTCCATCTTGATTAGCCCTTTAAACCACATGAATTTAATTCAATTTCTCCAAGATCCTCCAACATTGCGCCACTCTGTCTTGCCCTCTTTATTGTTGTTTATATTTAAATATGCCGTCTCACCAAAAATGATCACAAAAAGAGAGAGGAGAGAGGGAGGCTGTTCAATATTGATTATTGGCTTTTGTCCTCCTCCTCCCTTCGTCCCTTTTCCTTCATCATCATTCATGTGCATCCTATTATTATATACATGTCTGTTATCCCCTCCTCTTCCTTTCATCACACACACACACCACTCACCCTCTCTCATTTGTGAGTAAAATGTATTTCATAAATATATGGTCTGAGTGAGGGATGCCCGAATTTGTTCATGGAATCTAATTCACGAGAGAAAGGAGAGGGGAAAAAATGAGAAAGGTGCGTTCCGTTGGTCCGCTTTCCTAATTAAATTTAATTTGCAGTGTCATTCCGCGTACTCAGCATTAAAATTCAAAACCACTCTTCATCTTCATCCTCCTCCTCCTCATCTTCTCCTCCATGTTAAATCTGAGAGAGGCTGAGAAGAAGATGAATTCTATGTCATTCCCTCTCTTCTCTTGCCGCTACTCAAAGCCGTGTCGATTAATTTTTTCTGTACTTTATTTGTCTGTCTCTTCTTCCTTCTTCTCTTCTTCACATTTCCTTATTTAGTCAGAGCCATTTGGTACAAGTTGATGAGAATTGCAGTCGTCTGTGATGCGTGTGTGTGTGACTCCATGTCCGACACACTCACTCTTCTTCTTGAGTCTGGGTAGTCAATTGAGGGCAAGATTGGTCATTCCTTTATTTACTTGGGAAGTTGCGTCTTTGGAAGGTTAGCTAAGAGAGAGAAAAATGTACATATTTTATTATGTACTCTTCATGGAATTCGAGTGTTTGTACTTTTACTCATATTGTAAATATCCCCGTATTTACCATGCCGGAGAAGGAATGAGTTTCGTAGGGTTAAAAGGGAAAGGAAGGGAGAGCCAGGCTTTTGATATTTTGACATGGCCTCTGAGTGTGTCTTGAAGTTATCCTTTGCCTTTTTGGAGTCGCCATTGAAATTAGATGCATATGTGGCTTGCCTTCTCATCATTATTAAATGTGTCTACGCACTAAAATACTACCTATCTACAGACACACACTAAGAGAGAGAGAGAGAGATTCAAGATTGTAAATTAGCACGAGTATTCATCCCTTCAGCTGGAATGTTAAAGGTAAATTTCTGAAAAGGACTTTTACTTTTGGGTTTTGCAAAAGACCAAAGACTAAAGAAAGGGAGAGAGAGAGAAAGAGAGAGAGATGAAGTGGAGGAGGAGAGGGGCAACCTTTTCCCTGCCTCATTTACCTTCATGAATAGCTGTGTTCCAGTTTTCCAGTTCCCATTAACCTCCTGCTGAATGTCAAATTGCTAGCTCAATTTATGATGGCGATGGAAGTACCTAATATACTAGCTATATGGATTACACACTGCGTGTGTCTGTGTGTGTGCAATAATAGCATATCCCGCTATCGACTGTATAGGCATTCAGTCTAAATCTAGTTTATTATGGTAGGTAAATTGTTTCAGTTTCCTTTTCTTAACCAAGTCAAAAAAGTTTCAACTCTTCAACCAGTTTCTTCCATGTGTGTGTATGTGTTAAACTTGATTCTCGCGTTTTTTTGAGTATTTCTCATCAACCTCACTTCCAATTTAATCCTGCTTTCCTTCGTAGCTATACATAATCCCTGTTGTGTGTGTGTGTGCTGTGTGAGTATGGTACAATTGACTAAATGCATCGTGCTCTACAACCAAAAGGGAAAAGCATTTGTATTCGCATTAACATGCGAAAAAAAATTAATGTTATAAGAAACTTTTGCTTTGATTTGATCCCACGATCGTTGTATACCGTGACCCTCTCTCTCTCTCTCTTTTTATAATGATATACACACAGGTTGGGTTTGGAAAAAATCCAAGACACTTTCTGTACGTGTGGAAATACACATTCACTAAACACAGAGAGAGAGAGAGGGGGGGATACAAGTGGCAATAAAAAAGTGTGTAGAAGGGAAAAATTCTGCACACATAAAAATTCAAGACATTTTATCGTCACTCCTTTCAATACATAATGGAGTGGAATGGTCCCTCCACTCCCGACATTGACAGTGAGACTCGGGTATGATTGCCATGTTGACATTCTACCTAAAAACTTGCACACAGTTCGTAATCAAGGCGAGGGATCTGTGTGTGTGTGTGTGTGTGTGTGTTTGGAATCTCAAAATTGTTGAGATCGTTCGTTACTCGTTTAACTTCAACCTGAGCTGTAAAAGATTTTTTGTGACAAGTTGGAAAATCATGTAATTTTGCCAGATGCTGTCAGTTAAGCTTTTGCATAAACAAGTGAGTGTTGGAGAGACTCTTATTTGTCTATTTGTTCGTTCAGAGTGTGTGTGTGTGCTTCGGTTTCTTGTTCTTCTACATTTTGTATCCCAGGAGAAGGAGCAAAAAGTAGAAAAAAGTTGATGATGAGATTTTTGGGAAACGTGTCCAACGATTTTTTTCTCCTTTTTTCAAGTAGCTGTCGTTACTAGTTCAACGTTTTTCTGAGTGCACGTGTGTGTGTGTGTGTGTGTGTGTGTGTGTGAGGAGGACACTTATTCTTTATAGCGACAGCCATGTCATTAAATGACAAGTTTACGTATCTCTGTGTCTTAGAAATGGAGGCGGCTGTGAGATCATTGACTAAGAGGAGCAATATCAGTATAATAGAATATTGCCAGTGAATTGTCAAGTAGTGCGTACAGAGCCGTTGTGTAATATTTAGGGAAATTAGTTTCATTCTATAAACTCTCTCTCTCTCTCTCTTGGTGTAGTATGGACCATGTCATATAATATAGAGAGATCCATTGCAATTTAGGGCGTCCTTCAGTCTCTGTACTCTTTTCCGCTATCCTATGAATAGATGACATTTAAGCACGTGGAAATGCTCTAGTCCTTCTAACCATAGTTATGTTATACAGTAGTGGTGTGTGTACGTGTGTGTGTGGAGTGTGGAATGACTCGTATAACACTCTCTTTGTGTTACACATATGTTGCCGCTGTTTTTTTCTTATGGATTATCTTCCTCCTATACTCATACATATAAGTACATACATATTGTGTGTGTGTGTGTGTGTGTGGGTGTCCTCGTTGACACTGTCAATTGTCCATGATTATAATGGTTGAGGAAAATCCGGGGTTTCGTGTCATCGTCATTATTTTTCTACGAAATGTATCATCATTCTAATTTGTACCTTGTTAAGTCCAACTACATTTGTAGTACGAAGTATAATGGTATTTTGTTTCTTGTCTTAATTCCGTACGGGAAGTTTTAAGAGAGTTTAAATAAGAATATGTGAATGGAGATTGGTTATATTTGTCATGAATACTGTTATGGAACGGGGGGAGGCGTTGTTGAAAATGTACTGTTGCAACGTGAAGTTGAAATATCATTAAAATGAGAAAAGAATCATGATAATAAATCCCTCGTCATCCATATCCATCTGAAATTATCATGAAAATGACTTGACTCTCTCGAGTCAGTAATGAAAAGAGAGAGAGAGACATGACTCATGTGGAACTTTTAGTCAAACACAGTAAATGTGATTTTCAACTCGCTAAAATTCACATATTATGAATACATTTAAATTTCTAGGCTAATAGCAGTCCCACTCTCCATACTCCATACATTGTACAAATAGTAGTACACAGTTCAGTTCTCTTCCTTCTTCTTCTTGTTGTTGTCATAAATTTTTAGCTATTTGTGTGTCTGGTCCATTAAGTTGATGATGATGGTGAACGTGTGAATTGAGTCACACAAACAAAATGTACACCAAGTCTTCCTTCCTACTCCTCCTCCACACAAACACACACACACATTAAATCTTATTAGCAGTGGCTCATTTCATTTCGAGTTACTTTTTGGCCTAGAGTCATCAAAAGAAAATTATTCCTTGGATTCAAATATTCTCTAAATATTATAATAATAGGAGAAAATGTTGAAGGATGAAGAAATATGTAGTAAATATTTATAGGTTTAAAAATAGTAGTGACTTGTACACTTCATATGTAAATGTACTCCATGTGTGTGTGTGTGTGTGCATGGCTGAGTCGTTGTTGTATTGACAGAGAATTAAACACTCAAAACTGAAGAGAGGATAATGATGATGAGGATTAGGATTCTCAATTAGTCTCATTACACACAAGTGGCTGACTACTATGACTACTTAGCATGTCAGTCTCATTTTGAAAAGTAAGGAAGAGACAAGGTCAAACAATTTTTGATTGTACAATATCCACATATGTAATTGTGTGTACTTACATATGGAAATAAGTATTGTACACATAATAGCGAGAGGTGATTCTAATCTTCTTTGTAGTCACACTGGAAATTGTCAAAAAAGCTGCACACATATTTTTAATTTAGTGGCATTCTCACAGCAGTCGTTCCCTTCAGATGAGGAAGTCGGAAATGAAGTTTAATCAGGGCTTGAAAGGCGAGGTCATGTTTGTTTCGGCAGGGGAAAATTAAAGACTACCGTCACATGTCACACACGAATATTCCCCTTGTGAAAAAATTTATGTGAAAATTGCATGTTGCATGTTGGGAGTGCGGGTGCACTTTTTGCATTCTAGTTGCATCGATATGGGTGGGCTGTGATTGTGTGATGTGGATAAATTACACTGTCGGGGTGAAAAATCTGCAAAAAAATTACACATACAAACATACTGGTTCACAATAGAAGACTGTGAAAATTATTCCATTGTGTGTGAATGTTGTACTAATTAAACACTTTTTTGTTTTTTTTGTGTCTCCCATTTTTTCTTCTAGGGATTGGCGTCCTTTCGACATGGTTAAATCATGACCAAATCTCCAAGAGATTCACCGACAAGGAGTGTTTACTAATTTATGGTTTATCCTCTCTTCTGTCACTCTTCACCCCTTTCATTTTTGGAATTATTTCTGACAAGTCAGCCCGGCCGAGAAATGTAAGAATGAGAGTTTCAATCGTACAAAAGTATGCACCAGTTGAATATTTTTCGAGCGTGGACACATAATGTAAACACGTACGTACGTGTGCGTATACTTTTGACGTGAACGTAGGATCACAAACATATCGAAATCCGTAAGTGGGCAGAGGTTTGATCGAGTCAAAGTCGTTTACCCACGAGAGTTGTTTGTGGTCCGGTGTAGTCAACTTTAATGGTCAATTAAATGTAATTAGTGTTAGTGTCAAGTGTTCATTCTTGTCTAAAACAGTCATGGAGGGGTCGAGGTCAAAGGGTAAGTAGGCGATTTCTTGTTTTTATATGTTTTGTCATGGTATTTTCCAATGAAAATCAACACGTTGTACAATTCGTTTGTTGTACATTTTAAGGTACGAGGAAGAGAAGAAAAGTGAATTACAACGAATGCTCTGACTCTGATAGGAACATCCTTTGACTGCTCTGTCTGTTCCAAGAAATTTATGTCGCAGCAAAAACTTGAAATTCATAGTCGGATTCACACAGGTTACTTAATATAGTATATACCGCAAATCAGTGATAATGTGTACAATGTGACCGAGTGCGTCTAACCTAATGTTTGTGTAATGCAATTAACCTTTCTCAATTTTTACTTTTACGTAGGCGAGAGGCCGTTCAAGTGTTCAAAATGTGGACGTGAATTCATCCAAGATGTACATCTGAAGAAACATAACGCAAACATTGACTGCTTGGCCCATAGAAAGGATATTGGCTGCAGACGAGCGAAAAAATTTAGGGGCAAAAGACATTAATCACATATATTTTTGTCTAATCCGTCGTATTTGATGGACCCATCAATAGGTTTTCATTGTCGGATTTTGGTGTGGGTAGAAATACAAAATAGAGAGAGAGACTGTAGAAAAAATATAATATAGTTCGTACTAATTATTCAACAAATAAATATTCTAAGCCCAACCAAAGAAGGTTTGTTATTTTTCTTACCTTTTCTTCTCCCGCCCACGCACTTTTCTTTCCCTTCACTCTGCAAATCTTCTTGTACACTTGTAAACTTTGTTACATCTCTCTTAATGCTTTTCAATGTCTTGTTTTCCTACGTCATATTATTATGTCATTGTGGGAGAACATGAGCGAAGAAGGGTCATTAAAAATTGTTTTTTACGGGACAAGTGCAATTCTGAATGACATAAACATTGACATTGGCAAAAATCATTTAGCTGCTGCTGCAAACTTTTCCTGCTTGATTATTTGTGCTACACTCGTGTCTTAATAATTTATGATGATGATGTTTGTTTGTTGTAGGTGCTAGCTGGGTGTCTTCTCATAGCTGGACTCCTGTACCCTTTAATTTTGACGGTGCCTCCAGCAGCTCCACACGACTACAAGTCTCGCTATGACCGGTGTGCAGGGTCAAATAGTCTCAACAATGGGAGTTTTTGCCTTCCATCCAAATTCACTTGTTCCACATCCGCGTCCGAACTAATCTCTGAGTCTGGAGGTTGCTCTGAAGGTTGTCGAACAAAATTAATTTTGAGTGACTGTCATTTCCAGTGCGACTCCGACTCCCATCATTATCATCAACATGGACAGGTAAAGTTCTTCCCCCTCGAGGGCCTCAAGACAAGAATGTATTCAAATATCTGTAGACAGACACACACATTTTTGCATACAATTTTAACCTTAATGTTACATAATGTTGTGGACGCCCTGCTTAAGATTCCTCTCAGCTTTGACATTAAAACATGTACACTTTCTGCTGTAGTCCGATGCATAATGAGTCCTGCTGTATGTTGTCTGCGTGTGTGTTGTCTACCTACAATTTTTTTTCATCATCATTTCTTTAATTATCATTCCTCTGGATGTACTTTTTTGTTTGGGCTTGGAGATGTAGAGTGAGTGTGTGTGTTGTGTTTGTGTGCAACAGCAGCAGTTTGCTTCATTGTGTTCTGTGTGTAATAGGGCCATTATATTTTTATGTCTACTCCGTGGTGTTTTATGGACCCATCAATAGTTTTCATGGTCGGATTTTGGTGTACTACTCTCTCTCTCTCTCTTTCTGTGTAATATGTAAAAAGTTTGTCTAGAGAGAGAGAGAGAGAACAGAGAATTCTAGGGGGGGAAGTACTTTTTTTCAACAGATAAATATTCCAATGCAATCCCCCACAACATCAACTGCTCTAGCTCTGGAATATTTAATTACACCACAATTTTATTATACTTTTACTCAATACCTATGTACAATATCCCTGTGTGTCCACAGTCCACACACGCATGTATGTGGGCAATGAAAGGAGTAACAAAAAAGGAAAGAACAACAAATAGCAAGTTAATTCATCAATTATATCTTTTATATTGAGCTATTATCCCCATGTTTTTTTCGTTGTTGTTGTTATTCCTCCTCGTAAATGACAATGTATTGTCGGCTGGGAGTATTTAGTCAGGGAAAAGTTTAATGGGGATGCGAGCAATGATGATGAGGGGGAGAATAGGCAACTTAATTAATTTGTGTGAATGAGTCGGAGAGCAGCTGGGAGTCGGTATTACTTGGTGTACATCCTGTTTACTTAAAATTGAATTTCTCATGTCATCAATTCCCCTCCATATGCTATCCTACCTCTCCATTATGTATCGTACGGCGTACGCTCGTTTATTTGTTGGCAGCCTGTTTAACAGTCAAAATATGATTTTCTCATCTCCACTCAATTTGGAAGTGAATCTGCATTTTAAAATACGATATAATGGGAGGGAGGAATGGACGCGAGAGTGCAATTTCAATTTCCTACATGGAAGGGAGATCTAAAGAGAGTAACAATGAGGAAGGAAGGAAGGAAACTTAATTACCTGAAGCTTGAAACTTTTGAACATTATGTATTTTGTAATGTTGTTGTTGTTGTGTGTATTTCTACACATTGTTGAAATACTCTAATCTTGGAATTCTGCGCTGCAAGTCTTACCATAATGATGTTTCTAGAGAAAGAGAAATAAATACGGACAAAACATGTTTATATAGTTTATACCTTATTCATAATGACTCTTGACTAAGGCTTTTGATTTACACCCCCAAAAAATTAAATACTCCATTGTGTTGTAAGTAATCGTGTGTGTGTGGATGTTTAGTGGAAGGTGGCTTTTGTCTTGATGACTTTATGGGACTCTGTGTATTATATAGATGTAGAGGCAGATGATTTTGTTGTTATACTGCGTTGATTGTATTGTACTGTGTCTGTGTGTGGTAACGCCCTCATGGAAAAAATAATAATTTATTGCAGCCGGCTCCTGACTATGGTCCTGAGAATGGTCCTGCACCCGAGGCCCAAATTGACCACTCCGATGCGGGGACGACAGGAGGGGAAGAGGACGATGGACTAGAGTATCTGGGACCATACAATTTGTAAATACAGACAATTCTTTTTGAACATTCAAGAGTTGTACTTTTGACTAAAATTGTTGTTGTTGTTCTTTTCAGTGAACCAACATGGCTTCCACACATCTGTATAAATAATCATGTGACGAGATTTTCTCAACAACCCCTTTGCTACGCATTTGACGAAAAAATGAAAAATATAACTTTTGAGACGACGGGGATCTCTGGGTACTCGGATGACGCGGACGGGAATTGTCATTACCCTTTACTACGTAAGCCTCCATCTTTTTATTCGTAAGAAGTAATAATTATAGAATACTAACTGGATTTTGGATTCTTTACAGAGTACTCTGAGAGACTAGGGAAGTTTCAACATTTGTTGTACTGTTCCCCACTCTCACCCAACTGTCACGTCTCATGTCGTCTTCATTGGGACCAGGATTCGGACCAATGGAGTTGCAATTCGGATTTTATGCAATGGGCCATTGCATTTGGATCTTTTGTTGCTATTCATTCCCTCGGAACGGTAGCGTAATTTTATTTGTAATTTAAAATAATTCAACACAATCATGTGGAAAGTTGTACACAAGTAGTTACTTAACGTAGGACATTCTCCACGAAATTGATTTGTACTGTCAAAACATGAACTTGGAAAGGTCATTAGATGTGTACTGTGTACGCGTGTCTGAGGGGGAAATATCATTTGATATTAATCATTAGAAAGGCAGATAGATACAGTACGGAGTATGTAGACAGGCCTCAAGATATGGTTTTCACTCTCTTGATAAATATGTAGAAAAGGAAGTGCAAGTGGAAGGGAGTTGACTCTGAGAGGTCAGAGTAGGAGGGAACAAAATTAGTCCAATGGATATTTTACTCTGACTTGGTTTTTCTTGGGTGGGTTACACTCCCGTCGTCCCTCTTCTTGTGAGTAATTACTCAAAGAGAATTAATGACTTTTGAGTTTCGTTCCTGTCTGGATCTTTTTTTTTGCAAAAGGAGGATTTCCTTAAAAGAAAGTGGATGGATTTGTTGCATGTGTATTGCATGTGTGTGTGTGTAGAGTGTAGACTTGGGCTAGTGAGATGATATGATTCAAATTATGATGACTCTGTTTTACGACTTACCATTGCGGGAGATGAGGGCGTTAAAAGATGATATGGCCAAAACGGCACACTTGGTTTCCAATGACCGTTAGACTTATAGCAGTGTGTGTGTGTGTGTTAGGGAAACGTGAGAAGGAGGTTTTAATTGAGTTGAACGGGACTGGAAGTTCTTTTTTGCTAGAATATATACTCCAATGCATTGGTTCCAAGGGCTTGGTCCACTGAAAAGTTTGATTTTTTTTGTATGTATGTGGCCATTAATTACAAATGCATAGGAAATGTTGACAAAGCATAATAGAAATATTAGAATTTTATGCATGGAACTGAGAGGAGGTGAACATAATAAATCATCCAGGTTTACAACTAAACGAGGAATTTATGTATGTGTTGATGAAAATTTCAGATGTTGGTGATCTCAGCAGTCGGGTTGCTTTCGGGTGAGGACAATCAAACTAATATTTTTCAAAGATTTCAAAGCAACGTTAATTGGTTTCTTTTTGTTTCCAATCTAGCTACGATTTTGTCCATGACCCATGAGCATCAGGGTTTCTACGGCTGTCAACTCACTTTTGCCACATTGGGATTTGCCCTCTTGACCCCAGGGGCAGCCTATCTATTTGAATACTTGGATGACTTTAAAATCCCTTGGTTAGTAAATGTGACTACAGAAAAAATTAAGTTCAAGGAATTAAAAATGTGACTTATTTTTCTCTAGGTCACTGGACTATTTCGCTGCGTACTCTTCATGGTTACTTCTATGTGCCCTCCTGACCCTAACACTGCCTTGTACGAAAAATAAATGTATTCGATACCCTACTACATAATTGTAATTAAATTTCTTTACACAATTGACACATGTCCACATGTCATAAAAAATGTTCAAATTTTTTGACCAGATCACGCCGAATGGGTTCCCAAACCGGGGACAATTCGACCCATGCTTCTACGCTGGTCATGTAGGAGTCACAACATGCTTTTTTTCCTTCTACTGGTCACTCTTGGTGTTTACCAAGGGCTCATTGATGCCTTGGGATTTTTCCAGATCAAACATGTTGGGGCAAGTCTCCTCCAGATCGGCATTGGTGGTACGTGCATCATTACTCAAAAAATGATTTAGTATTTTTTAATTGAGGGGTCAATTATTTTCTTGGACTTGTAGGTGCTGCAGCGATGCTCCCGGCACTCATTTTTATCTACCGAGTAGAGAAAGTCATTGAGTTTTGTGGTCATCACAATATTTTAGCCATTGCTTTGGTCGTTTTCTCCTTACAGTTTACTGGTAAGTGTTTTAACTACTCTTTTTTTTATTACAGAACAAAATCCTGAATCAATGAAGAATGATTTAATTGTTTGGATTTCTTTTTGATTGAAAGGTTACGCCTATCTAATAGATGTTATTCCTGAGTGGAGTTATTTATTGAAGGCCATGGACACATTTTCCATTGTGACCGTTTTGACGACTGCAGCACACACCACTTACAGTGCAGCTCCCAGAAGTCTTGTCGGCACATGTCAAACCATCATTGTTACCTTGTACTGTTGTTTAGGTGAGACATCAACAACCATTCGTACATTTATGTCTTGATTGATTGACTAGGTCGTAATTATCACGTCAATATTTTTGGATTAGGTCGTGGGATTGGAGGGTGTTTAGGTTACGTTGGTCTCTTGTATCAAAGCCAAGAAATTGTTCTCAAAATATGTGCAACCTCATCAGTGATACTCTGCTTACTTTATCTGATATCCCACTACTGCTTCCTCAAACCCAGTCCTTCTTATCATCGTCGCTACGATATGGACCATACTTCTTCATTTGGTAAGTCAATTTCAACAGCACACACAATGTATTTTCAGTGTATGTATATACAACATTACATAAATGTTAATGATTTTTTTATTTTGGAAAATTTCAGGTCCTAGTGGAAAATACACACCATTAAAAATTTTCAAAGGGAAAAAAGACGGCAGTAGCAAACACAGTCATCTTGCTCATACTGCATCGGAAGACGCCTAATCTGTAAAATGAACGAAAAGTTTTATTTAAATTTACAATACCTCACAGTAATCCAGAATCCAAAAAAATGGGCCTTTCATGTAATAATGATTTCGATAAATTGAGGGAAAATGAGTAATGTGTGTGGGAAAGAAGATAGTTCTGCACATTTTGACATAATAACTTAAACTATTATAATGCGTATCACTGCTAATTTAATTACTGAACTTTTGTCATCCCATTGAAACCTACAGTTGGATTTCAAACCAGAATTGCAAGCGAATGAAGCGAGATGAAGTGCTGGGACCAGGAGTAATAATTCGTGTATTAAATTAGCAATTTTTTAGTTAGAAAATTAGCTGCTAATAGGTGCTAATTGCATCAGAAACCCATTAATTAAGTTGAAAAGTTAATTATTTTCAACGCATCCTTGACGCGCGAGGAGAGAGCGTTTGAAATAATTCCTTTTGACATTTTTAAAAATCAAAAGTTTCTTAGAGTTTAAAGGCAGTTTAGTTGCCTTAAAAATTCAGGACAGTGTAAACAAGTGTGTGCTGTGACCTAGGGACATGGAAATTGTGGAAAATAAATACAATTTACCTGCCCAACAATTTCCACATTGAAAAATTGCGTAGGAAAACTTAGAACTTGTTCTTCACGGTTTATTTTTATGTGTGTTAAATCTATTAAATCTATTCTCTGTCAAACTTTGACTCATTGCAGTCTTCTCTTCCTTTTAATGAAGTTTTAGTCACTAGGTAAACTATGAACGAGTTAATGAGGGTCAATTTATGAATTTCATTTGTTGTTGAACCACACACACAATTACGTGTGTGTGTCAACAAA
>WJFB01001600.1:0-28866 GCA_009870185.1 Pygmarrhopalites habei | reverse complement strand
AGGTAGAAGGCATAAAGGATTAATAAAGGACTGTAGTCCTTCTTGGAAACGATACCCCTCAAGTTAAAATTAGCACACGCCTAGATAAGAAGTGGCTTTTTTACACACAACGCACAATAACTGTGTTTACTTGTTCACATAGACTTTCTCAATTTTGGGGTACTGTTGGCGAGATACTGTGCGGGGTACTGTAATTTACTATGACCCGTCTTGGATGTACAGCAACAATGATTATACACTGATGAGGGTGGGTCACGTGTACCTGCGTGTGTTTTCTGAGAAAACTTTTGTTCATGTGACTCCTTGACAAAAGTATTGAGATGGACTGTCTCATGTGTTTTCCTGTGCTATCAACACGTTTTGAGGGATTGTGACGGATAAACTCATTATTCTACGACTGAAATGGAGAGATGATGGGGATATGGATGTTTTTAAGAGTCTCGCATGTGTCCACCTCATTTGAATCGTGATTGACACAGGAGATGAGTACTATTAATATTTTCCATATGTCAACATTTACTTATTTCTCTGTATTGTACCTAACTTTATCTTTTTGGAGGATCATCCATGACAGTGGACGACATTGTGCAAGCCATGTCATCCTTTTTGAGAGAGACATTATTAGCCAGGAATCTTCCACAAGAAAACACTTTTTCTTCTTGTCCAAAGTCCTTGGACAGTGGAAATGAAGAAATCCACAATTTTTTCTCAATTATCCCAGACACTCCTGGTTTCTCAATTGTTAATGATGACAATTAAAAGGGGAAGGTAAAAAGAGACGTCAACAACTGTCTCGTTCTGCATCATTTTTACACAATTTTATTTTTAAAAATAATTTTGGCACATTTAGTAAGTGCAGATGGATGTCAATAAAAATAGGGAAAATTGATGGAGGGGAAATGAGAGACATTTCTTGCAAGCAGTGAAATAACATAATGTTGTGTCCTTAAATTGAAGAAGTACGACTGGGATTTGTTGTCGTTTGAGGGGACAAGGCCGATGTAGTGTGTGAATACACAATGGTCTTTTATCCCTAATACTTTACTACACTCAACTCCCACGTAAATAACATTGAATTTGCACAATTAAGAAATTTTCAAAAATTAAAAGAGTCCTCTCAGTTCAGATGGACCATTTTGTGCAGCACTCATAACTCAAAGAAATTACTCAAAAAGGAAATGTATCTATTCCGTTTATGGCTTTTTTTAAAAAACGACAGAGATCAAATTCCACGGTACATAATAATTATACAGTCCAAAGATCATTTGACATCCGCAATTCTATTTCCATCCAATCTGAATTTCGAATCTCTCTCTCTCTCTCTTTCTTTTCTACTTCACTAGAAGTGAACATGGGTGAAGATGATTTGCAAACCAAAAATTGGCAAGGGTTCATGACATTGACAATAGAGAGAGAGAGAGAGAGAGAAGAAATATGCAAAAAATATTGTACAGTTTTTGTCCCATCTCCCAATAACGTGTGTGTGTGTGCTTCTGTCTGCGTGTGTGTTTCGTGCGTCCGTTGAAAAGCTACGTAAACTTTATTAAATTGAAGTGGGGAAATACAAGAAAGGAGTATTTTTTCTTGTTATTGTGCATCATAGCCCCTCCTGGACTCACCAATCAGGCTGTGTCCATTATAATAATTTTTTAAAGGAGAAAAAAATGAAAAAATGGGGAGGAGGAGAAGCAAGTTTCCCTCTTCCTTCCATGTCTACTTGATTAGGGGGAGAAGGTAGAGTGTGATCCATTCTAATGAAATCATCATGGGCTGGAAAAATGGACTGGATATTGCGCTGAGTAAAGGAAAAAAGGATTTAGTCCATCCAATTGGTAAGGAGTGTAGCCACAGCCAAAGGAGAGAGATGAAAGATTCTGCTATTCTGGGGAAAAGATTTTTATGATGCACGATTGATTGTGTTGTCCGTTCCTCCTCCTCCATTTTCTTCAACTTGTGTCTTGTACGTGAAGAGGGGATGAGGAGGATTGTAAGTGACCTACACAAACAAATTCAAATAATCTCAAAGTCAGGACTTGTCTTTCTCTCCTCCTTCTTCTTCTGATATTCGCTTGCTTCTGTTGCTCTCCCTCACACACACACACACAGTGTGTGTGTGTGTTGTCTTATCAATGGATCACAAACGTTGAATTGAATCACTTGAAAAATTTTCCGTTCCACTTTTTACAAAGACGTCAATGCTTGAGAAATTTTCCATGGGCTTCACTGGACTCCAGTCATGCCTCGTACATATGACCAGCACACACACACAAGAGAGAGAGAGAGGATGTAGCTCAATGCTAATATACGATTGACTCTCAAATATTATCATCATCAACACACACACACAAAGTTCAAGATAAATATCACAATCATGCAGTCAAGAGACATTGTGGAGTGACAGTCTTTCCCTCCCTCTTTATGTGTGTGTGTGAGTGTGGAGAATCTCTATTCTTATCAATGCCACTGATGACCAACACACACACACACGACAGCATTCATATCTGTAGATTGGACCGTTAGATTTGGTTCGAATATTTTCATTTGTTTGTTTGTGATTCTTCACATCATTTAATCTGTGTGTGTATGCGCGTGTGTGTTGGGCTTCTCAGGCTTGAGCACGTGGATTCCACGTTTTGGACATCAAGTCAATTTTTATGTGTGTGTATTTTTACATAATTTCATTGCCACCAGACGAGTTTCTTGTCATTTTTTCCGTCCATTTTTTCCACAGAATTGCAGACGGCAGAAGGAGGGAATGGAGGGGGAGGGAGGAGAGTTGGGTGGGAAAAAGTTGAGTTTAATTACCCGTCACATCCAAGATTTAATACCTTGTTGTGAGGGATGAGTGTGCAGAAATAAAATCAATCTTGTACCAATCTCCTCCTCCCTCCCTCCTCCTCTCTCCTACTTCTTGTTGTTGTCAAGTGTGGAGTAGTTTGTAAAATAAAATAATTTATGTGGGCAATTTAAGAATGACGACATGATCGTGTCTCCTATTTCTGTCCAGTGTGAGAGTATGTGTGGAGTGTGTAAAATCATAAATTATGATAATTGTAATCACAGCTTTGTCCTGACTCTCCCAATTGAGGGAGGGAGGGGGGACTGGAGAGAAGCCCTTAAGAACAATAAGAATAAAAGAAGGGGAAGAAGAAGAAAAAAAAGTTGATAGCCTCCCTGACTCTCAGTCAAAGAGTGTCATGAAGTGATCATTCTGTCTTCATTGTTTGGGGTATTGTCCCGACTGACATGTGATGTGCCTCTCCTCCTCCTCTCTTTGTTGTTCCATTCCCTGTCAATCCTCCTCTTCGTGAATATTGAATGGTCCTCCAAAAACTTGATATCCTCCTCCTCCACTCTTCAATAATTACAATTGCAGAGAGAAAAGTACTACTACAATTATTACACATTTATAGTCCTCAACAAAACTCATCTTCATTGTCAAATGACACTCTCTCGCTTTATGTGTTGTGTGTGTCTGTGCGTGTGTGTGTGTGTGGATGGGAGCCATTCAAATTTTTACCTGTCCTCCTCCTCCTCCTTCCCAATTTAGTCATAAATAAAGATTCTAGTCTCTCTCTCAGATAATCATCCTCTTTTTTGTGCCATAGTCTATTTTGAAATGCGTGTGTGTTGTGTGAAGGGAATTACAGGATTTTATTATTATATTGTCCTCTCGTTTCTTCCTCCTTCCAGGTTTGGCTTCTGGTTGACGGTTATTTGTTTATTTGTAATTTCTCTCCCTCTTTTGTCCCCTCTTCACTCTACACATCACAGTACACAACGTAAGGAGGTATGTGGAGGAGTTAGCATGTAACAAATCTGAACAGGGTATTATAAATCCTGAATAGACACACACACTACACACCAGTGTGTGTGTGTGTCTATTCAGGGTGAATGTGTGTGTGCAGGCGTTCAAGTTAAAATGTACAGTCGTCTGAGTCATGTGTCTAGTACACAGAGTGTGTATAGTAATGTTGGGTTTAATTTGATATGGTAAAATAATTAAGGTGGCTATTGGTGTGAAGGGAGGCGAGGGAGTGTGTGTGTGTTGGGAAGCAGGTGACTGCTGTTTGGCCATACTCTTTTCTTGGGTCTGTGAAACTGTGAGGCAGTTCCTTCCCACGATCCTCCGCTATACACTTTTAAATTTAAAAACATCTTTTAACTTGAACAATAATATAACATTGTACCCTCTCTCTCTTTCTCTCTATACCTTTACAGTGTGTGTGTGTATCCTCCCGCACACTTGCACCAACCACTCAACTTATCTCTTCATTTACTCACGTATATCCTTCTCCACCTCCTCAAGTACATGATAGTGAAACGTGAGCCGAGTATAGAAATGTCTGGAACATACATCCACCTACACACACACACAGGGCTCTACCGTCCTCACCTCCAATGAAAGCCTCCCTCCCTTCCACACAAGACTAAGGGTTCTTCCTGGGGTGCCTCGCCTCCTTTTTACGGTCTCCACACACCCCTACCCTTCATGAGAGGGAGGGTGTGTGTGTGTGTCTATAGGTATGTATGATTGAGTGGCTGAGCATTTCCTTGTGTTAATGCATAGATATACCTACACACACACACACAGATAGAGAGAATGACTTGATGCCGGGCATGAAGTAAGTGCGCCAAATCGTCAGCGACTTTCCCATGCTCCTCTCCTTCCCCTTATACAGTATTATAAGGTACAAAATGTGTGTGTGTGTGTACTGCGAGGTAGTCGTCGGTGGGTTTATCTTCCTTCAAAATGTGTGTGTGTGTCTGTATTCTTCTTCTCTCTCCTCCCCCCTCCCGATATCTCCTTTTCTTCTTCCCCGCTCCTGTCCCACGTCAATTCACTCAAACAGAGGAAGAGAGAGGCCCATCACAAGGCGCAAGCTAAAGGACCCCATCTACTCCTATACATGTATAGTGTGTGTGTGTAGAGTACTACCTAAAAGATAACACAGAAAAACAAGTTGCTGGACTCTCTCTCTCTCACACAACAGTATATAATTTCAAGCACACACTCCCTGACTCTCACGATATTAGCAGCCACACACTACCCACACTCTTGGCTCTCGTACACACAGCATAGCACACAGCACAATAGAATACATAGTGCACTGGCTGGTTGCTCCTCATTTCCCCTTTATCCCTTTAACCACCGAGAAATTTATAGTCATTCATAGCTAGACTCTCTTCCGAGGCAGACGTACAAAACGCCGAGCTCTCGCTCACCCAACCACGTTTTTTCCAAACTCCCCTTCACAAACACTTCAACTTTTTGAGTTCAGTTTGACAAGTCTCAACCAAATTCTTTTTTTTGGTTCTACTCAGACACAAGTACATGTGATTTTGTGATCGAAAACTTTTGCGGAAGACAATCAAAGGGAATTTTTGTTCAAAATTTCTGAAAAAATGGCAGCTATTGTAGCACAGGAGGAACAACCCATCTCTCGTACTTACCAGTACAGAAAGGTAAATATTTTTGATTTCCTCTTCAATTTCAAATAATATTTTTTGAAACGACAGGTGTTTTTTCTTTTCTCTCTCTCTCTCTTGTCTTTTTGAAGAGATGGTGAAGACGATTCACTAATGATTTTAATTTCCTGAATCCGCAGGTGATGAAACCAATGTTGGAGAGAAAAAGAAGAGCCCGAATAAACCGATGCCTGGATGAATTGAAGGAATTGTTGGTGGTCGCACTACAAGCTGAGGGTGAAAGTGTGTCCAGACTTGAAAAAGCTGATGTTTTGGAATTGACTGTGAGGCACTTGCACAAACTCCGCCGAGCTCAACAATTGACGGAGAATGGAGCAAATGACCAGTTCAAATCCGGGTTCATCCGGTGTGCCAATGAGGTGTCCAAGTACATGAGTACCCTATCCACAAATGTGGATTTGACCGTCAGTTCACGACTCCTCTCTCACTTGGATGGATGTATCCGAGGGATTGAACCACCAACCACACTCAAGTCGACCTCTGGAGGTTACCCTCACCCGGGTAGTGGGGCTGGGACTCTCCTTAGTCCTGTCTCCTCTTCAACTGGTGGTCTCAACATCCTCACTTCTTACACTCCACCCGCCTCTCCCATCTCCTCACCCAAAAATATGACGACGGGGACGAGTGTCAATGTCAACAGTCAACTCAATCTACTCAATTTGAGTCAAGCTAAACTTTTTGCTTACTTACCGTCGACCAGTGCTGGGTCACCCGGGAGTAGCCTGGACAGTCTCAGTCCAACTCCAGCTCATCATTTCTCCCCAGTCAACAGTCACCACCACAACAATAGTGGCTACCTCAAATCCTTGACCAATCCAACCTCAGCTGGCCTTAAGGGACTCGGCCTTTACCGTCCATCTCCATCCTCATCTTCTCTCATGGAGGATGAACCCTTCGACCTGTCAAACAATGTCTGGCGACCATGGTAAACAAACCATGTAAACTTCGCCACCGTTTTGCCTTTCCAGGAAATTTGAAGCCCTCCGAAAATGTGGATCTTCCAGCTCGCTTAAGAATTAAATAGAATTAAAAAGTTAAGTGTGTTTTCAAACTGACAATTGTTTTGGTGTGTGTGAATGTGACAATCAATCAATTGGACACTTTTTAATCTGAGGACATCATCCACGCAAAAAATCAAATAATTGCTCATCCGCAACATTCGTCACAGGAAAAAATAAATAAAAGTAAGAGGTATGTAATTGTAATCATAATTATTGATAAATTCAGGGTTAAAACTAATTCAGTTAATCAGGAGAGAGAATTATTGATGATAGTATAATATTTTAGAAGAAGAGGGAAAAAACGGGATGTCTTTCACTAATAATTAAATAAGGAATTAGAATTATTCTCCAGTCCCTCGTTTGTGTTTTTTGTAAATATGTTTGTTGAATTTTTTTCTCTTTACGCATGATAGTTTTCAAAAAATTGTTATTGTAATTGTTATTGTGTCACAAATCGACTTGTTACATTCGTAGTCATTTTAGTCGGTCGATAGCTTTTTTTCCCCTGTACACAAACACACACGTGTTGTGCTTTTGGAGAGTGATTTATTATTGTTTATGATATGGTGAAAAAAGGATTCCATCTCGTTGTCATTCACTTACTCGGAGTACACACACACACTTAAATTGTAGTTGTTGCTATTTTAATTGCCCCCTGTACATGGTAGGTAGTGTAGAGAAGTTGTTAGTTATTTACGTTTATCTCAGTGAATCTCACTGCAGACGGGAAGCGTGGCAGACAATCAAATACAAGAAGAGAGTATCAAAAAGGTTAACTTTAATCGTTAAACCCTCCACACTCTTTTGATTTGTTACTACTATATTAATTAGTTTTTTTTAAGTTCGTGTAGACTTGTTTACTATTGTTTACACTGATCTATGCAATCAATATATGTCTATATTATGATACTAAAGTACGTGTTTTGTGTTGGAGAGGAGAACAGAGTCCATTAACTGGAATGCAATCGATTTGTCTTTCTAAAAAAAATTTGTACAAACACAACAACAACTTTGTCCAAGAGTTTACATATATAAATAATAATAAGCATGTATAAAAATATTCAATCAATATAGAGTTAGACAGAACACACACACACCCATGATTCATCAGAGAGAGTGAGTGTGTGTGTGACAGTCGTCGTCGTTGTCGTCGTGGAATAGTAATTAAATCTTATCTAATATTTTTCCTCGATAATTTTTTATTATGTACTATCATTATGTACAATATGTACGACGACTGTGTCGTTTTCTACACTCTGAGAGTTGTCAAGAGTTGCGTGCTCCACAATCATCATCATGGAAAATGAATACAAGAAGAAAGAAAGAGTCTTCCTATTTTCAAAATAGTTTCTCTCTCTCAAAAGTATTCACTTTTGAACTTGACTCGATATACATCCAAATTATTATTACTATTATTATTGTGGTGGATAAGGGAGAAGGAGAACCAAAACTGTGTCTTTATCTTAATCGTAAATAAATTACTTTTAATTTTTTGTAATACAAATAGGAAATCCCACAAACACATAAACTCACACACTCACACTATCGAACAAAACTGAAATGTCCAAACAAACTGAATACTGATACTGTGAAAAGATGCGTCATCGTATCATCCATCCGGCCTTAAAACTACACAAGTTAAATTGTAACTCCCCTTTTCCTAGCAGTTAAGTTACCTAGCAATTAAATAAGTTATAAAAATTCCTGTACGAGCTGTCCCCCTCCTCTCCTCTTTTCATCTAACTTGTGATAGTAACCATATAAATATCATATTTAAAATATGAATAGCCTTACTTATTTTATGATACAATTAAATGATAAAATGGTACGTAAACTTTAGAAATACCAGCTACAGATGATAACCAAAATCCCTCAAAAAATCCATTATTTATGATTAAAAAGATGTTTGTTAATAATTTATAATAAGGATACAGGATCTCAAGTGAATAAAAAAAATATCATGATTATATATTGTACTATGGATCACACAAACACTGGAGAATACTGCACTGGAAATTTTTATTTCTCATTATTTCCAATTTTATTGCATTCATTTCTCATATTCATTGTCATTCCGAATGTCGCACTTCCACAATTTTTTTTTTGTCAAACTCGATTGTCTTCTCATTCAATGTAATACTGGTATGGTGAATGAATGTCTGTTCATTCATTAAAATAGAATGATATTAATGTGCACACTCACACTCCACACGCACATACTCTCTCTCTCTGTCTCTCTCTCTCTTCATCTTACTATTAATTTTGAAACCCGCCCCCTCACACTCCACACCATTGTCTAATTGGGTCACAGTTATTATTTATTTATTATTTATGTTCATACATTCAAAACATCCGAAAATTGTTTTTGAGAGGAGGGGAGTTTTTCGTATTGTTTCCCAACGACGACCGTAAATACACACAACCAACACCAACCACCATCAAAAAAAGTCACTTATGACTTTTAATAGTTGGAAACACATAAAAGGGAACAACAGTGGGATCTTTCCTTGGTTGAAACTACATACAGCTACAGCGGAATAAGTTCATTGGCTCTCACCATCACCAAAAATGAAATTTAAAAAATTGAATTGAATTGAAGGCACAGGAGGGGACATGGAAGCACACGTCGAACACACATTCAAAAATATATTTCATTTATATATTTTACAAAGGACGGAAGTTGTCACATAAAGACGAACCACTTCCACCATTAAAACTTTTTAATTCATGACGGAAGTCATTGTTCTTCACAATGAAATGAATCAGAGCGACCCTCCTTCCATCCACACACACAAACATGTCCCTCACGACCTCCTCCAGCACCCTCCATCTTTAAGAATCAATTATCCTCCATACCTGGACATAGAATTGTGTGTCATCCAGTGTCATACAAAAGTCTGTCCAGGTTAAGCCAACAAATTATGTCAACAAAAAAAGTGATCTTCACATTGATCCGCACGTGCTGGAGCTCTGTCCAAATCTCTCTCTCTCATGTGTGTGTGAGTGTGTGTGTCGTAATCTCATTTACAAATACCAGACACACAGACGAAAAGAGAGAAACACTCACTGTACATAACATGGATACGTGTCGTATGTGTAGGATGACATGGGTTTCTAATTTCGTCCCTTGATACTCATAAAGATTATGTTACTCCTGCTATCAATCCCTCCTCCTCCTCTGGAAAGGAAGAAAGTGAGGAGGCCCGTGTAGACAGTCCCCATCATCATAATTTTTAAACATTTCCATTTGATACATCCACAAATCCCATTTTATAGGACAAATTGGAGAGTAAATACACGAGCACAAAGCCATCATAACCATGTAATGACTCTTTCTCTCCATCCTGACTCTGACTGTCTGTCGTAATTACTGGATGTGATAAAATAGAGAGGAGGAAATCACACACAATTAGGAACTAATGTCACAAGATTGTCTCTTTAGAAATTTGGAATGGAGGAAGGAGAAAAGGCGAAAAAAAGGATTTTGACTCTTGAGAGTCCTGGAGGTTGGCCATACAATAGCAATAATCCGTAGTTCACACACACACACATGGAGGAGGAGATGATGGCGAGCGGTGAGCTCCTCCTGAAAAATATTTTTGAGGAGGAGAATGTTGAAAAGGCTAATTGCAAATGATGTTATTGCACTGCACCATGGCCCTTCTTTTTCTGGGGACGGAAAGCTGTTCCTCTGTTCAGCGACAGCTATTATTGTCCTTGTCACCTTGCCATTTCCCAATTCAACATCCCAAATCCCAAATTACCTCATTTGCCATTTGGGATGCAAATCCCTTGTTTTTAATCTCCATTTTATATTCCCCCCTCCACCTATGCCGTGTGCGTGTGTGTGTTTGTGTGTGGGGGGAGAGAGTGTGTTGGACAAGGACAGAAAATCATATCAATATCTACTTTAAATATATTCAATTGTTGAAGAAAAGTAAATATGAATGCAGTGCAGTCATGTGGGATAGCGGATGTATAAAAAGAAAGGTCTATGCTCCACACACACACACAACAGGCACACAGGCAGGCAGGAGATTGAATGCTAATGAATTCAATTCGGGTATTTTGGAAGACGGAAGCTCACACGGAGAGAGAAACGGGATGAAGTGGTATGCAGACGTGTTATTGTGATTTTTCTAATGGAGAGAATAAGAATAAACGGAGGGAAGGGAGGAGGAGGAGGATTGTACGTAGCACAGTGAAGGGAAAAGAGTAATGTGGCAGACGTCTTGTCCTGAGACAAGTGAATCAACCTTCTGCCTATACAATTACATACACACACACACCAACACAGACCTTTAATCTCACTCCTTTTCTCCTGCTGATTTTCGTCTTGTGACTCCGCACCTCGTCTCTCTCTCTTCGTGTCTCTCGATTTTCTTCTTCTTCTCTGAGAGACTCATCCTCGTCTCAACATGCATTTGAATGACAATAACATTTGAACATGACATCGTAAAACATATTGCATGTTTTTATATTTTGTTCCTCTCTCCAACTGAATTTCCAAAGAATCATTTCTTAGCCCTCCCCTCCTCCCCTCTCTTCACACACACACACACGATTTTAGTGCTAACATGTGTGAGGGGAATTTATACAGATCCGAGCATCAACTTGTTTTACATGGATTCACTGTCCAAATAAAAATGGGTCAAAGAATTGTTTTTTAAAAGGAGGAAAAGAAACCTTTTTGGACGGTGTGTGTAGTCAGCAGTGTGTGTGTGTGTGTGTGTGTGGAAAACTAATAATAATATTATGAGGGGGGATCAATTGGAATGGACAGTCCGGGCAAAGCACCCTTCTCCTCTTACCCATATGTACGCTTCGTGTGTGTGTGTGTGAGGAGGAGGTGTAGAAATAGTGTAGTACTCTACGAGATTTCCCCCTCCTCCCTCTCTCCCTGAGAGAGAGAGAGTGAGTGAGTGTGTGTGTCTCAAGTGGACGTAGGTTGGTAGGTAGTTTAGTGTTTTGGTCGGAGGTTATAGTTGATAGTTTTAGGTAGTTGAATGTTGTCGTAATTTGATGGTGGCTTGGTAAACAGATTCTTGCTTCTCCTCCTCCTCCTCCTCCTCCTCCTCCTCCTCCTCCTCTCTGCATAATATATGTAGCTCCTTCAACTTTCAGTCTATAAGGATATATGAACCAGGAGCGTGTGTGTGTGACTCAGTGTGTTCGGAGATGTATAAGTGGAGAGGGGGAGGAGAAGAGAGAGAGAAAGAGAGAGATAGTGGAGTATCTGAGAAGTGTGTGTGTGTAGTTAAGAAGTGAGCTGAGACTGTTGATTTCTTTTTACTATGTATTTCAATATTCTTTAATGATGGAAAACGACGGAGTCTTGCGTTCCCACGGTATGGTTTGCCCCAGGATAATAAATGTGGCCATGGCCAGCGTCTTAACGCTACTTGCATTCTTTTGTGCTTTTCCTCCTCCTCTCTCTCTCTCTATGTGTGTCTTTCTGAGAGGAGTACAAGCCCGTCCTTATCTTTACATATTTACTCTGGATATACAGTCGTCAAATGTGTTGATGTACATGTGTGCATGTACACACAACCAACTTGGAGAGAAGGAGGGAGGAGGGGGGGGGGGTAGAAAGGAAAAAAACATGACTACTTAAATATAAGACGTTAACAGTTCCTACACTTGTAAGGTTCGCAGGTCCTATAAATCTTGTACATGTTGCTACCACAGCGTATCTCTCCACACACACACAACCCCCCTTTCTCTCTCTTTATGTATCTTCTTCAATAGAGCATAATGATAAAGGTTGGGCTTCTCCCCTCACACACACACCACCACCACTACTACTATGTATTACTACTTCGAGTTGGTGGTTGTTTTAACGCCACAAGTATAGAGAGTATAGTCTTATACTTCTGGTTGTTCCGATTAGTCTTTTCTTATTATCATGCGGATGAAAAGGGATGCATACTGGTCTCATCTTCCCGTACACTCTACATCCTTCTTGTACGTCTTCCTAATTTCACTCGCATCGAATTTTATTTTTTGGAAAAAATTATACAAAAACAGTAAATTATTACTCCTCACGAACGGGTCAAATATAAAAACGTTTTTTCTGAAAAAACTACAAATTTTAAGTTTTAAGCTAAGCTTTAACTCCTGTCAATTCAAAGTGAAAGTCAATTCATAATTTGGTGACCATTTCTGAGGTCAACGAATAAGTGGGAATTTAATATTGACCTCCCATGTGCCTGACACAGCGACACAGCGGCTCGACAATTCGAAAATTGGTTTCACCTTTCGCATGATTCTAGCCGAGAGCTGAGGTTTTTTGACAATAAAATTTTGAGTCTAAAAATGTGGGGGGTGAAAATAATGGTTGGTGGTGTAGTTGAGTAGACTGGGATGAGGACACTCACATGCTTCCATAAGCATGGAGTGGAGTAGGTATGCCCTCCTTCCTTGGTCTCGCTCTCTACCAAATTTCACCCCTTCTTTATCCAGCCGTCCTCTACAGCACACTTACACTGTACAGTTGACGGCCGTGATCTTGTGTGTGCCTCCTCCCCCTCCTCCTCCTCATCCTCCTCACCAATACTTTGTGTATACACAGCCGTATGTACACAACCGTATGTACCCACGGATTGTGGTTCTCATTGAGAGGGAGAGAGAGAAGAGTGCGCCAAAGAAAAAGAATCTCATTCTGTCTTGTGTGTTGAATTGTGTGTGTGTGTACAGTGTACACGTATCTAGTATCGTATACGAGCTAAGACATTAAATTAACGCCCAACTACTCTTCTCTCTTTCTCCACTTGTGTCCATGCATGCCATGCATACATGTGTGTGTGTGTGGATCCCAATAAATGTGTGGCTCTCCCATACACTTGTTACTCTCCTGCGGTTGTGGTTGTGCAGGTAGGGATCAAACACACACACACATTTCATACAGCATAAATCTTCCGAAGAAGGAATAATATAATGTTTTGCATTGGACCATAATACTCCTCACATCTTTCACTACAGCATTAGCACCAGCTTAACATGAACTATTAGCACGTCCTGAGATAGGCAGAAAAGAGAGAGAGAGAGAACAAGTAATAAATAAAAATCTTTTGGAGAAAGGATTCACACACACACAAACTAGCATCAGCATCCGCGTCAGGTAGATGGATATAACCAAGTAGCCACTTGACTACTTTTGTCGTTATTATCATTAGTGTAAAGTGCAGTTTTTCAGACACACACACACAAAACTTGCTTTACTCTTCCTCACAATATATTACCCAAAGGGTCAATAATACACACACACACACAAAGGGAGATAGACACACACCGTGTAAAAATGGTCAAAAAAGAGAATAAAATAAAAGGCCGGGTGGTAGGATAGTTATGTGGACACACACACACACCCACGGACAGAGCAGGTAGATTTTTGTAATTGCCATCCTCATAATGTCCCTCCCTCCTCTCTTTCTCTCTTCCTCCCGTGTGTGTGTGTACTGTGTGCCTGCGTGGAGGTTCATCATGAGGATGTCCAGGGAGACAATGTATCACAATGCGTCGCTCAATTGTATTAAAATTACATTTATTATTATGGTGGCCGTTCCTCCGGTTCTACATGCCAAAGGATATGTGTGTCTGTGTGTGTTGGTTCCTGTTTTTATGACGTGCTAACAACCCAGCTCTTGTTTTCCCGACTGCCCACTTCACTGATAAATGTAGTCTACACTTCCACTCTTGTCATGTCTGAGCCCTTCAGAAAAATCCCAGTACTTCTACATGTGTGTGTGTGTGTCGTGGGCTGAGGGTCAAATTCGGAAGGTAAGCTGAGTCTAGCGAAGAACGGAGAGGGAATTTGACTCGGTTTAAGATGAGAGTGTGGCGAAGGGTCTGTCCACTTCTTTTGAGGGTCAGACTCTCCAGAAAAGACTGTCGCCGTCCCTCTCTCGTTTATATAAAGGCCCCTTAAAATTTACCTTTGCTATACGGATTAACTGTAGAAACGAAGTGTAATTAAGGATAACATTAACTCTCTTCCACATTTACCCCTTGACAGAGAGAGAGAGAGGAGGTGAGTCTGGAAGTCACCAAAGGAGTCAAAATAACAATCCCTCCTCCCTGTACTTTTACAAGTACAATATTCTTCACAATTCTAACTTTGAACACACACACACACACACGTTTGTCATTGTGAATTTTGAAAATGTGTCATTAGTGTCCTCGTCTCCGGGGAAAAATGAGAGACGGAGGAGGGGAGGGGAGCAGCGGGGGATGAAGGGAAAATGACAGAGTCAACTCAAACAAACGAAGAATGACCATCATCATTATCTTTATTAAATGACAAGCTCAACAACCAACATTCCCCCTCATGACCTTTAATTATATTCTACCTCCGTGTGTGTGTGTGTTGTGTACACTGATTTTGATCTCAATTTTTGTTATGACGTTAACCTCCTCTTCCACTGTGTACTTTGTAAAGAATAAACAAAAAAAATGTTTTTTTGGATGAATTTTTTCTCAACTGTTATAATTGAAGAGGAGATTATACATGGAAACAACTCAACAGCTCCACAGTTCCCCCTCACTCTTCATTATGTGAAAATCCACACACACACGTCGTCATCCATTGTGTACGCATTGTGTGTGTATGTGTCTAGATTCCCTGGGAAACATCTCAAGTTCAAGCCTTGTCTGTTCCCAACCAACAACAACACATTTGCCAATCTTTCTCTCTATTTTTCTCAGATTTGTCAGGAGCAATTAACCTGACGGACATTGTATAACAACACACACACACACACATGGAGACACACACACACACACATGGAGAGACACACACACCTTGAGCACGTGCAGTCTAGTCATTAAAAAAATTTTGAACAGGAACCCACGGTCTCTCCTCTAAGCCTCTAACAAATGGAATTCTGAGTGGAGGGAGTACACACACACATTCGCTAATTAACTGTTAACTTAACAGTGGTCATCCTTTATCTTTAGCCAGATCCAACAATTTCAGCTTCAAATAATGGAACAGTCACACACACACACACCACACACGTGCGCATTCCTTTATGTTTAATTTGGGGATTTAAATGCAGAGTCAGAATTGAAAACTGAATTAATAATTTGACCGTTTTTCAGTTCAATCAATTGGGAAAATCCAGAAAAAATAAAAAAACAAAGTTGGATTGTTGGGGAAAATCTGAAGATCTGTTTTGAGGAAGGAAAGACTTTTACTGGTAGAGATAGTAGAGTAGAGTTGATGGGAAGGGAGGAGGGGGAAAGGTAAAAAAGGGAAATAGAAAAGTTGGAAGTGTAAGTGGACTATTATGTAGGTGGTAAGTTGGTGGAGAGAGAGAGAGAGTTGTGTGTAGTTGAATGAATTAAAATAGCCCTGGCTGCATAATAATGGAGGATCTTTTTTTTCCCGGCTCGCTCGCGACGAGACTTCAATTAGCTCGAAGGTGCGGCCACGGCGAGTTGAAGATCTCATTCCCAGAAGGAAGACGGAGGAGGAGGAGGGAGGGAGGGAGGAGGAGGATGGCTCATCCAATTCATAAATTTTCGGTCGTGAGTCCACTGGTTCCCTTTTCCCAGGCTGTATAATAATCATCATCATCAACAACAACACAGCAACATCCCCCATTATACAACACAACTACAATACAATCAGCCTATTCATCTCTCTCTCTCTCTCTCTCTCTTTTACAGCCCTATACCCTCCACACACACGCATAGTGACTACTCCGTCCTGGGCATTTACATAACGATGACTTTGACTGGCTGATAATCTCTAATAGAAGACATATAATGAGAGAGGGAAAAAGTAATCCGAATCCAGATCCATTCCCTTCAAACTCGTCTCTCTCCCTTTCACTCCTTGTGTAAGTTTAGTTGTGCGTGTGTGTGTGGTGTGTAGGGATATAATGAATAGCTAATGAACCGGACTGTACATACTCTTCATCTTATAGATGGTATATCCTATGGATTGGAGGGAGAGTGTGGAGATGGAGGAGGAGGATGAAAGGAGGAAAAAAGATCTCACTTTTTTATCGGATGGAAGAATCAGAGGATTGAGTTGAGACTTGCGACACGGCCTGACTGATGACTCGTCAAGGAAATTAACGGCAGAAAAAAGGAGGCAGTCAACCCGAGCGAAGAGATGTGTGTGTGTGTGTCTTATATTGTGTTGTGTTGTGGGGAGAGGGATTTTTAATGGTGTAAATGGAGGAGGAGGATGCGGTAGCAATGAACGACCACAACTCCAGGACACCAAGACCCCTCAAATTGACAACCTGAACCACCACCACCTCCTCTCATGTGTGTGCGTGTGTGTGGAAACGTTGCCTCCACTCTTCAACACACATTTTTGTCATCTTGTAAAAAGTCACCCTCTTCAAGTCCTCCCGAAGTGAAGGATCTCTAAATAGAGATTTCCAACTCACACACAACTCCCCATTCTCCATTAAATTCTGTGTGGTGACCTTCCACACACACACACACACGCACTGACTATGACGGATAGTCTCGGTTATTAACATATTACTGCAGGTTAAGATCCGTCCTCTCCACAACATGGACAGTTATCAGGCCAATCGAAAATCGAAAGAATGGGACTAGATTGTGTGTCTTGTGTGTGTGTGTTCCCGTTTTTAATGGGTTGAAGAGTTGGGCGGAACTCCCTGGACGTTTTTTTTTGATTGACCTGGAATGTCCGACTTTCAAATTCCCGCCCTACTCCTCAAGACGAGACAAAAAGTTGAGTGAAAAAACAAGCCGGATTTCTTAAATTCAGTTTTCTTTCTTCTTGGCTCCTGCCACAAAGTCAGAATGGATGAGATGCAAAATTGTTGCACATTCCATACCTGTTGCTGTTGTTGTTGTTGGGGGCAGAGTAATGATAATCTAATTATCCTGACAATGTAGACACCCTTACATAAGAAGTTGCCGAGCTGGAAATGAGAATGGACCATTCATGATCATTATTCCATCAGGGAAAAAGCAACTTCTACTCTCGTCTCTCGCAGAGGAAGAAGAAGGAGAAGCAAGAAGGGATATGTCTTGATCTGATTTCTGAATGATGACTGCAGCCCTCTGTGATTATACGGCAATTAGATTAAATTATTTAAATGCCATAAAAAATTGGATCCATCCACACACACACACACATACACCCAGAGAGAGTGTGTCTATATAGTTATTAGGGCCTTTTTTTCAATGTCGTCATACGGGTGGTCTCCCTCTTCTCCTCCTGGACTATCCATGGAAGAAAGTCTGTGCAGAATGGCAGAATATCCACAGAAAAATATGCAGGGAGGGTGGCTCGTTCGAACCATTTAAATTTACTTTTCAAGTTTTCCTATCACGGCATGCCATTTTTTGCTATCCTTCTTCCTAACGCAGCCAACAGTCCACACACACAATATTAAGTCTTAAATTCGCTTCTCTCCACTGCAGCTCCACTGTAATCATGCAAATTGGATTATGGCACTAAAATCAAGATTGAAAGACCTTATAATTACCCTTTATCCTCACACACATCCTCATCCACACACACACACTCTCTCTCTCTTGACCAAAAGTCCCTGCAAAGTCGTCAGTATTCGCAAAGGGAAGTCGGCATGAAAAGAAAGAGGAGAGAGAGTGACGTGTGTGCCGTTGGGATTTAGCTTGAAGACTTTTGGCTACTGCCTTTTCCCCTTCATCTTATTTTTGTTTTGAAGGAACAACGGCAGGATCACATGTTATTACATCTCTCTCTCTCTCTCTTCCTCTCTTTTTTCTCTGTGATTCGCATGTTTAATGTTAATCTATTATACACCCTGACGTTCAAAGTGGAAAAATTTCAATCTCTTCTTCATCTCCATAATACATACAATAGAGGAGGAGGAAGAGGAGGAGAACACATTAAATATTTTTAAAGACGGCATGTACAAATCCCTTTTTTCAATTTCGGAATGCAAAAACTCATTTCCAGGTGCGTGTGTTCTGATGAATTAAAGTCAAAATTTTAATGGTGGAAAAAGGGAGAATGTGGAGGATAATTGAAGGATATTTACATTTGCATATTACGAACTGTGTGTGTGTGTGTTTGTGGATTTCCGTCCTGTGACCCCAAATCCTTTTTCCTGGAGAAAGATGAAAAGAGAGCGAACGTGTGTGATGTGTGTGTGACTAAAAAGAAGAAGAAGAAGAAGAAGGAATGGAGAGGCTCCAGATTCAGATCCAATTAAATAAAATTGTTAATTCCATTTCAACGTTGTACAGACACAAATCTTCTAGAGGAGGATTAAATGGAGGATGAATGGCTGGAGTGCGTGGAATACGTGTGTGTGTGTGTGTCGGAAGATTTATATGACGGAGCTGGAAGCTGACAGTCAAAACTGTTGGGTCAAGCAAGAGAGAGAGAGAGGGAAATGGAAAAAAATATTTAAGTCAGACCTTGGCCTTCCGATTATTTTTTTAACAAGTTATAATGCTAGTTAAACTATTTATGTACAACCCATACTACCATCTACAAACACACACACCGTACACACACACACAGAAAGTGTTTCTCTCTCTCCACATTTACAAACATTTATCTTGTTCAACTAAATGAGATCCTTGTTCATCTTTAAGTCTGATTTCTTAATCTCCCCTTCTACACACACACATTTCTCTCTCTCTCTCTCTTGAGAGAAGAGAGGGTATCAAAAAATGTGGAGAAGAAAGGGAAAGGCGGGATGGAAGGAGATGAGAGTTAAATCCCCAGAAAACAAGGAGGGGGAAAAACCCCTCGACTTCCCTCCTTTAATGTTAATCATGAGGACTGCATGATTATTGTAGACCATCCTGTGGGCACAAGCCGCCTCCAAATTCCCTCCCCTCCCCCAAATAAATGAAAGGAAAATATAATATTAGAATATATTAGGTAAGATTAGATACACCAGAGAGAGAGAGAGAGATGAGTCCATTTGTGTGTGTGTGTGTGTGTGTGTGTGTGTGTGTGTGTGTGTGTGTTGACGAGCTGAGCAGACAAGGAGGAATCCTCGTGCTCACTTCTCCTTCTCCTCCTGACATGGGCCGCTTGTACACATTATATTTATTTCTCCTTCAACTTGTTCTCTTTTTTTCCAGCCTCCTCATCTCAACAGCAAAGTAGGATTAAAAGTTTCCACACACATACACACATGCAGAGAGAGAGTGAGAGAGAAGCCCTTCATATACCTGCCATATATATTATTCATCCCAGTTTTTCCATAAATAAGCACACAATTTATGGCAGAGCCGACTGTGGACAAGTACAAGCAAAGCCCTTCTTCTTTTTCTCTTCTCTTCCATATTTAATTCAATGTGAACTCGACGTCAGGATTTGAGATCTCCTCACTTCAACTGAGTCCGAGTGTAAGGGCTCTCCTCCCTTTCCTTAGTCCTCGTCCTTGTGTAGGGGAGGGGGTGAAATTCAAAATATAATCTTGTACGAAAGTGGATCTCTTTTTTTTTTCAAAAATGTACACCTCATTATCCTGTGTGTGTGTGTGTGTGTGTGTGTAGAGTGTGGGGTTCATGAAGGACCGCGTGTGCCTCAAGGCTCTTCCTCTCTCCTTCTCGCTCTTTACCTGACCAGGGCTGCCCGCCAAGTCTGTCCACCAAGGGCCTCACCCTATGTATTATCTGTGTATGATAATTCCGGGGAGTCTGCATCACTCGTCGTGACCCTGTGTGTGTGTGTGCGTATTCTTGAAGTAGCAAAGATGATAGCACGAATAGAGAATGATAATCACGCGCTGGAGATTAGATGTTATGGAAATAAAATAATGTGTGTGTGTGTGTGGACAGAAGAAGATTTGGTCTGAGGGGATGAAAAAGTTCTTGAAATCAGAGCTACGCACACACACACGAGGAGGAGGAGAGAGAGAGAATCAGTGGCAATAAATGGTAATCAAAGGAGTAGTGAGCTGGATGCTCAGAAGAGAGAGAGAGGAAGAGAGAAGTTCATGAATCATAAATAATATGGGGGATATATAATTGTGTGTGTATATACAAAAGGAGAGAGAGGGAGAGAAAGAGAGGGGCTCATAATGGTAAATAATAATGATGGAGAGGGGTAATGTGTACAAGAATATGATTATCGTCCAAAGAAAGAGAGAAAAGATGTGTGTGTGTGTGTGTTTGCGTGATGTGTTCGCATGTAGTGGGGATTATAGATTGGTTTTGCTTGTTGGCTACTGGAATCTCTATTATATTGTTTTGCCCCTGGAAGCCTCAATTTATTCTACCCTCCTTCTTCTTCTCCTCCTCCTCCGTCTCCTCCTGCTTTGTCTCTGTACTCTTGTCAAACAGAAGGAGTGTTCCATCTCTATTATAAATTGTACAGAGTGTGGCATTCTGGACTCTCCAAGAAGCTCCAGTTGGACCTGGAGATTTCAATTTATTTCCCACTCCTTCCTCTGCCTCTCTTTTCTCGTGATTAGTTTTTGTAGGGCAGTCTTCGAAATTTCCCCCATGGAAAAAGTATGTAATATGTAAATTGAGATATTTCTCTCTTTTTCCCATCATTCCTCATCCTCTCTCTCTCTCTCTCTCATGTGTTTGTGTGTGCACACGAGATTAAAATGCTCAGATAAATGTAATATGCAAATCTTCTTTGGTGTTTATTTAAATATGACTAGTAAAGGCTAGAAAAATGTGGAAGGCGGTGTCTCTCTCTCTTTCTTTTCTCTCTCCCCAACGGCTTCTTTTTGTTAATGATGAGCCTCCGCTCTTTAGACAGTAGCAGGAGGAGGAGAGGGGGAGGGAAGGAGGGCTATTGACAAAAGAGTAAGTCATCTAATTATGACATGAGGTTGTGATCACATTACTCTCTCTGCACAAGAGAGAGAGAGAAAGATGGAGAGGGAGGAAGGTTAAACAAAGTGTAACAACCGGTCAGCCGTCAGCTAAAGGTGATTTGGTCATCCTCATCTTCAGAGATGACGATCCAACAAACACACACACACGTACGTGTATCTCTGTGGAAATCTTCTTAAGACTGTCAAATGAAGCCGCGGCCAAAGACGAGACGAGAGTGAGACTATTATTATTATGATGATGGCGAGTGTGGAAGGAGACAACCAACATTGGTCATTTGGCCACTGTTTCCCTTGTAAAGGCCCTTTTGAAGAGAAAGAACGAAGCTCGTTCCATAACTACAGCTTTGACTCAGTCTTCCTCTCTCCAAAAGGATTTTAGTTGAAGCCGAGAGTCGACAATTTGAATTTGCATCTCATCTACAATTTTATTCAAGTTTTATACAAGTCCCAGCTCCTCCTCCTCCAGAAAAAAATGACAAGGAAAATGAAGGCGCTTACACAACAGTGATGTGTGTGTGTGTGGATTTTCATACCTTGTTGTCCATACCCAATAATTATTCCTCGGCGGCCGTCCTCTCTCCCCCCTTCTGTAATATGTTTGTCAATTTTGAAATTCATGTTCTTCGCTCACTCCAATTCTAGTTCATGAGGATGAAATAATTTTATATGGGATTTGTCCTACAGCTCATCAGCCGAGGCTGGGTAATCAGGATAATGGAGTCCAATGAGCCAGCACGCTTTCCTTTATCACTGATCAATCTGTGCGTGTGTGTGTGTGTGTGGAGAGAGGAATAAATTCTTCCCACTGTATTTTACTATTTAACACACTCGAGTTGGGGGGAATGTGGAAAAAATGGGTTTTGCACCCCGTCTGTCATGTCAGCCTGTCCGTCTGCACCTGTGAAATTAATTCTTAATATTCTTGTCCTTTCCCCCCTTCTCTCTCCCTCTCTTTCTCTCCCGTGTGTGTGTGTGTGG
Organism: Pygmarrhopalites habei; assembly: GCA_009870185.1. NCBI lineage: Eukaryota > Metazoa > Arthropoda > Collembola > Symphypleona > Arrhopalitidae > Pygmarrhopalites > Pygmarrhopalites habei. Next base: position 6,605 of record WJFB01001600.1, on the reverse strand, counting down.
ACATTGTTCTGTTCGGCGAAGCGGCCCCTTGACTCCTTTGACAGTGACAGGAGGATGATGAGACGATGAAAGTTGTCACTTTAGAGCCGTCACAGACGGAGTTAAGTTAACTCAGGGGGAGAAGGGGAAGGGTAGCAGGTCATAAAAAACCTTTTTTACCTACGGTTAGTCAAATGTCGTGTGTACGCAAAAGAGTTAAGTACCCAAACAAAATGACAAGGAGATGTGTGTGTGAGCTCCAAGTTTACAATTACCTTCCAAGTCACTTCGTGTGTGTGTGACCTCTGCACAAGTGAGTACTTGAGAATTTGTGTGGCTGTCCATCATTTGACTCGAGAGTCGAACATTTGTGCCTGATTTTGGTCATGTTCAGTCCTTCGGCTCTTTGGCTTTTGGGGGGTTTATAATAATTTCCTAAGAATCAAAGTGGACTGCACTCTTCTAATTCACATTTAAATACACATTATTCTCGTTCCTTCTTGACATGATAGCCTTTCCACTACATTTATCCACAGCACATGGACCATGTCAATAATTCAGAGAGAGAGGGGTTGACGGACTTTTCTTGTACTCCTTCCCTTTGTGTGTGTGTGTGTGTGGATATTAATGGGGTTTTACAAGTATTTTCCCAATTTTCTTATAGACCATTTATACACAACCAACTAACACAAGTCCTAAAAAGACCACAACGAATCGGTTATCCTCTTTACTTGTACACGTACACTACGTACACAATGACCATTCATTTACTTAGCTAGAGACTTTTCCTCAGAAAACCTTTTATTCACACACACACACATTTCCCCCTTCAATTTTAAAGAGGAGGTGGACAAAGGGCGTCAAGTGTTGTCTCAAGTGTCCATCTTCTCCACTAAATAATCAAATTATACAAAAAAAAGAAAATCTTTTTTGAATTTGAAAAAACATTTTCTATTTGTAAATACTACACATTTCTTTCCAAACGAGTGGAGCGAAACTGGGAGAAAAGTGAGAGAAAGAGAAAGAATGAAAAAATTTTTGCACATTTTCCAAAGTAAAAAAAAGAGTACACAAAAAATTAAATAGAAAAGATGGTCATCTCACAATCTTGAAAAATGTAATATAAATACAATAGTGAGTGGGGAATGATGATGATGTGAGCTAACTTTGGAAGAGTAAATCAAAATTTAACAGTAAATAATAAATAAATAATACTCCTCTGTAAAAAAATGTTTTTAAGGGAGAAATACTTGGACATCGGAGGCCAACGATCCACAAATCAGGTCAAAATCCTTCTCAAGTACGGAAAGTTTCCTCTTGTGTTCACAGGAATTTTCATAAAATTTCCAAAAAGAATTGGTCCCATTTAATTGCCAAGTATGAGACAAGTACAGTCGTACTTGTCCTTCATCCATTGTCACGACCATCTTTAGAGATTAAGAAACGTTTTGAGGGTCTCTCTTTCTTTTACACTCGTTGCAGTCATTGATTATCAAGATCTTCATTGACGCACCGCCACAAAACCTTTTCCTTATCTCTTTTTTCCTGAAAAAACTGGACAATACATTTCTCTTCCTTCCAACTACCTGTCATCAACTGCGATGGCAACCCGGACGGCAGTCCATCAACAACAACTTGCCTTTTAACAGTCGGAAAAAACAATGACCAGTTGACTCTATTTGAGAGTGAACTACTTGTCGGCTTTTTCCCTGGAAAAATCTGGACAAAAGACAAATCACCTCTCTAATGTAAATGTAAATCTCCATTTTCTTTCTAACTAATTAAAAATTTTCTTAAATTTTTCGTCTCTCCCGAAAATGACAATGATGATGTCTGTGTCAATAATTTAGTTGAAGCTCGTTGAGTTTGACAAGTGCATTTGAAATTGAGAGAGGGAGGGAGGGAGGGGGAGGACACACAAAAAATTATGGAATTTAACAAGGATGAGCACAATTGTTCAATATTTAAAAGTCAAATATTGACACTGACCGTTTTTATGTACTCTCTCCCTCTCCTCCTCTCTCAACGCTAAAGAGTCATCCTCCCCATCAACCGCAGAAGAGAGAGAGCTCCACATCATCCCGTGTGTGTGTGGGATATATTATTATGTGTTTCTTCTTCATCATGTATGACGAATGGTCAGAAAAGTGGGATTCATTCTTCCTCAAAAAAATGAGAGAGAGAGAATCTGTGTGTGTGTGTGTACTTTTCATTCTCGTCTCGTGTTCTCCTCCTCCTCCTCCTCTGGTGCTCCTGTTTTTTTTCACGGTGTCAAGCTCTGGCTTTGTTTGATAAAGTTTACTACCTTGCACTTAACCTGTGTTTGGGACCAAGGGAAATATCACAAGTATCTTTGTGTGTGTGTGTGTGTAAGGACTATGAGTTTGGATAAATACAATATTGTACAAACGGAGGGAGAAGGAGAGGGGATTTTCAGACAAAAACAGAATTATCTGTCAGTCACCAGCCTCAATCTCCTCTCACATGTGTACAAAAGACTATAGAACAGAGGAGAAGAGGAGGAGGAATGACAAAGATACGACGACAAAAAGGTATTAAAACGTCTTTCGTGACTTTGTTATCCACGTTGACTTGATGGGGGAATATTATGTTCATTATTATTAGTTCTATCTCTCTCTCTCCCCCCCTCTCTCTCTTCCTTTAATGTGTGTGTGTTTGTGGGGGTGCACGTGTATTTGACTTAACTCCAAAACATTTACTGCGTAGTTTTAGTCATCCTCAAACTACAATTACACATTGTACACAACATGGCAGGGGAAGGAAGGAAAGGACGAGGAAAATCAAAAAAGACCCACAATTTTTTCCATCCCTATTTTTATGATCCTTTTGTCTTCATTTGTGAAGGCCGAACACACACACAGAAAGAGAGTGATTGAATATGTACCATATCGTTGGTTAATCAATTGTGCAGTCAAATATTTGCAAGTAGTACATCCCATGTGTGTGATATCTCTAAATTAGTCTGCTACAAGAAAAAAACAAGATCACTTCCCTTCAATTTGCAATCAATTTGTTTTTTTAAAAAAAATGCAGAGGAATGAATTTAACTTTAATTTTGAAAGACGAAAAGTTACTTTTTCCTCTCCCAAATTTATCCATTCACTAAAATTGTATGAAGATACAACATATTTAGTATTTACACACACACACACACACACACCTGTGTGTGGTATGTCAAGAGTCCCGGTGGCTGTGTGACAATGACAATGGGACATTCCTTGGAAGATCACAGCCAATGAAATCTTGGATAACCAATTCTGAATGAATAGGGAAAATGAGGTATAGTTAAAACGTGGACATTTTTTGTGAGGACGACACACACACAGTTCTCTCTCTCTCTCTGTTAATATGTTTGTGAGGGGAAGGTGTCGTCTCATTATCATAATGATGATGTACCTCCAATTACCCCTCTCTCATAGTTATGATGATTTTAACATGGATACAGTGTATGTATTTCAACCCTTTTTTAATGGTCCTCCCTGGATTCCTCTCTCTCTCTCTGACACACACACTCTTTCGGAAAGAGTCTTTCCACAGAGAGGAAAAATATGCAAAGCTAGTCACCCTTCCAACAGTAATAATAATAACATTAAAATTAAATACTACTGGCTCTCTCTCCCACACACACACACACACTTGCGTATGCTGAAGATGTGATGGTCGGGGTAGTAAAAATAGAAAGAGATGCCGAATTGAATGACGTCCTCCTTATCTCCCCTCCCCATCATCTCTTGAGTTTGTGTGAGGACCGCATTTTGGAAAAAGGTAACTACCAAGATCATTATCATTTGTGTGTGACGGTGTCCTTCTGCCACTCTCCTAATCTCTATTGGTGTCAACTTGAGAATGACAATTAATTTGTATGCTAATAATAGTAAATATGATCCTCGAGAGAGTATTTAACCCTCCCTCCAAAATGACTCCCAAGTTCCTTTTTAAACGACTCGTCATTAGTCCTAATCCTTCGTGTTGTTTCAATGCCCATAGTGTGTATTTCCGAATCATTTTGCAGGGGAACTCATGCACACAGTTAATGTCGTTCTTCCAAGGAAGTTGAGTTAAAGAGAAGACGATAAATTAAAATTTTCTCAAGACAAGAGAATCATCTTGACAGAATTATTATCAATTAATTTGTGGATGGGTGGCTCTCCCTCACACACACACACGTCAAATTATCCTCTCTCCTCCCTTCTCGATATTGATTAGGACTTGTTCTCTCGAATTCCTCCTCACAAACAAACAAACCCCACACCACACACACACACACACCACATGCTAATGGCAAGTCCTGTATTTTTCATTGACAGATCAGCAGTTAACCAGAAATTCCGAGTAAATTTAGTTTTACTCTGTTTTCCCAGTTGGTCCGTGTGTGTCCGGACTAATTCTGAATGACACCCTCACACGCAATCTGATAAAAACTGTCGTTACTCATCCGATGAGCTGACACTCATCAACAACACACACACACACACACAGAAAGGGAGAGAGAGATAGGAGCTGGTCTGAACTTGGGAGAGAGAGAATGGCGGAAAATCCCTTTAATTAAATTAATTGTTATCTAATATATTCTCTCTCTCCTCTCCCTCCACCGTGTGTGTGTGTGTAGACTATAGAGGAGGGTTGGTGGGGGGAGGTGGATGTGGGACGATTAAAATTCCACGGGGGTGAGCAATGATGATGATGGTTGATGAAAACGTCATGTTTCTGTTGGAAAACAAGGACTGTGCAATCAATAAGCTCGTTCTCTCTCTCTCTTGTGTGTGTCTCCTCAGGAATGTACAGGAGGAGGAGGGGAAGTTGGCTGAAATGGTCTAAACAACTAAGGAACAACTTGTACGTAATTTAGTCAATAAAAACAACACCAAATCCCATATACTTGCTCCCATCCTACATCCCAAAAAGCCTAGAAAATCCTCCTCTCTCAAATGATCTCTGTAGACAATTCCCTTCATCTCAATCCCCCCTGAGAGTGAATGTGTGTGTGTCTTCTTTTGTGATGGACAAGAGAGAGAGGGAGAGAGGGATTGAGGAAAGCCGGTGGTTCAAGAGATAATACAAAAGAGACTCAGTGAATCAGGTTTTTCAAATCACACATCCACAAAATTATAAACATTCAATTTTTTTATATTCCCCCCTCCACACACACACTCACCCCTCTGCACACAGACACACATCTCGGATGAGAATCCTTTGCGATGTGTTATACTTAATATGATAATACGTGTGTGTGTGTGTGTGTGTGTTTGTGTGCCAGGGCTGATTGATACAAAGACCACGAACAAAGTGGGAATTTTTTTGAATTCTCCTCCTTCTCAGAAAACGTGTCATGTTGGCTCCCAGCTCACCTGTCAAACTCAGTTTGGTTGGTTTGCTGACGACAAGAGGGAAAGAGAGAGAGAGAGAGAGAAAGACTTGACCGGGATCACAACTCGTCATCCCTTTGCAATTTCCTTGTACCTCCTGCTGAAATCCATTTGCCTCAAGACCCATGATGAGTCCTCCATTCCGATGGACACCATTTTACACGGAAAAAATCCATTTTGTATCCTAACACACTCAATTCTCTTTCTTTATTATGAATAGCTTATACACCGACCTCCTCAACTCCACGGTGGTCCCTAATACACACACACACACACAAACACATTACAATTTGACTTGAGAGGGAGAGAGTTTAATATGGTCACGGGTCTGTCTTCCTCCTCCAAGTCAATCCAAGTCTAAATCAATTTTATAATTCCTCAACTTTTTTCTCCATTATCCTCCTCATCCTCATCTTCATTCTCCTCTCTCCCTGTGACTGTGAATGGGACGGCCAGACTCCGTAGCAGCTTCTCATTTTTTTCAAAAAATCAAGTTAATTGGTTATGAACATGGCGTGTAGGTAATACACTTTATTTGCAATGGACGTGTTTCGTACTCCTCTTCATTGTTCGCTTCCATTCAGCTCCCGTCCTATGAATAATTTAAATGGCAATATTCCGTCTCCCACCCACCCCTATCCTAACGTCTTCTAGGCTCTAGCATTGCTAAATACTAAGTGTTATTTTGTATTCAACTCACTTGAAATCTCTAGAGGCTTAACTCACTTAAAAGTACACTTAAAAATCCATCTCTCACTTAATCACGATCATTTCAAAACTATTAAATCATGTAATGAGTTCAACCTGAACAATGTCAAAGATGACCGATGCCGATCAGACAAATCAAAAGGTCATCCCAGTTTTTGCATTCAATCTTTTCATTCAATCCTTCCCTTTTTATGATACCATACATTTTGTGGATTTCTCGGGTTTACTAAACCTCATCTGGTCCATAAGGCTGGACAACGTTTCATTTTTTTTCTCAGAATCTACTCGATGAATTTCAATTCTGTTTTCAGCTCTAGAAAGCCTACATTCTGACGATTATTTTCTATAATGTTTGTACATTTTGATAAGGTTGGTCAAAAATGACGAGGGTAGTTCTGCCGGGTAAAAAACGTGAGTTTTTACGGAGGCTGAAAAAACGTCCGACTCGCAACAAAAGTGTTGTAGTTACGACGTTTTTAAGGAGAGAAATTTCAAGGGTCACAATTTACGATGTCAGGTCAAGACTTGACG
>WJFB01001599.1:0-28882 GCA_009870185.1 Pygmarrhopalites habei | reverse complement strand
GGGGGAAGGAAAACCTCCGTTTTCTCATTTACTATTTAGCAGTATAAACTTCTTCCCACTCTCCCTTCCTGCCGTACTGTACTCTAAGCAGGCTGTGCAGTGGGCATTTGGAAAACGGGCTTCTGTACTCCTTTTTTCCTCGGGAGCAAGTTATTTGGTTATTGGGTTCTCTTGGGTCTCTTCTATTACTCTCTCACTATTCCAGAGGAGAAAAGGAAGCTGGAGCAATCCCACCTTCCCTCTTTCTCCCTGCATCAGTCTTGGAATTGCCATCTCTGGTACAGTTGATCCTGTCCCATAACGAACATAAAAAATACTCCGTCCTTTCCTATAATTATTTCCCAGGCAATTTACCAGTACGTGAGCAAATAGCTAAATCAACATTTGTAAAACCTAATAGAGAGAGAGCACTATCTATCCTGTAATGGTATTAGAGCCAACGTGGCATTCAACTTTACTCCCGGATCTCCTCTGCTCTTCCCTTCTCTGTCATTTCAGAGGGGAGATGTTGTATTTGCGATTTCTATCGCACCGCTTCCAATTCAACATCAAGAAAATACATGGAATTGATGTGAAAACACGCTAATTTCATCCCGCCTTTCTCCCTTTTCTCTCTGTTAGTCAGGGAGGGAGAAGGGAGGAAATCTAAATTCCCATTTTGTCCTCATCATCATTCCCCCTCGTCGTCGTTGTCTTCATCCGAGAGCCAGATGCTTTGCTCTTTTTTCTACCTGCGCTCCCCTTGACAGAGTCGCTTTCTATACACTCTTTCTATATGCCATTTCCTCCCTTTCTCCCACTCTCACTCTCTCTCTAAAAATTGAATATCTAAGTTGACTCCGACTACTTTCAATGCTGTGAAATTCGTAGAGTGATTTGAATTTGAATGGATGGCTATGCTTTCCCTGTGTAAATTTAATTATAGAGTGAAGTGAGGCAGTTGAAGGAGAGAACATTGATACTCTTTCTAAATGATTCTCTTTCAAAATCCCTCACATTTCCGCCTTTCACTCTTTCCCTAAAACTTCCTTGTTTTTGAGCGCAGAGTCAAAGTGAGATGTACATTTTAAGTGGGGGCTGATTACATACCCGTTGCGGCGTTCATGCCCAGTCCGCCCCTCTTACTCGTCACTGGAAGAATGCATGAAGAGACTCCACTCATCATCATTGAATCGTACATGCTTCCTGCGGTGAAAGTTGATTTTTTAACTCGCATGTTTTAAAGTGGACGACGATTCAGGCACTTCTCAAAGAGGGTTGACCGTCTTTCGCAGTTGGGAGTGAGGAGTGTGTTTGTCCCATTCAAATGAGGACATGAGAAAATTAGGGAGGTGACCTCATCTCAATTGTATGGCCCTTATTAAGTGATTGCTCAGCTCCTTTTTAGTCGACATTTCCCCTCCATTTTGTGACTGTGATGGGAAGAAGATATGAGGGAAAGTGAAAGTCTCGTGCTCGTTCATTTTGAGACAATCTGGACAATCAAACATCATAATTATCCTGAGGAAAGCTGGAGAAAGCACAGAATGTAGTCCCCATATTTCTTTGCCTGAGAATAAAAAAGTAAGTCACACTCTCTCTCTGCAAGAGGGAAAGAGAGAGTGGACTCACTTATTTCCTCCCACTTTGTCATGGCTGCGGTCAATTTATGCTGGAAATGGATGACTTGTACAGGGTAGACTTTGGTGGCTGGATCCTCGAGTAGGAGAGCAGCCGGTTCTAGGAGTAAAAGTAAAACCATTATTGTTTTTTCTTCTTCCCCTTCTCTCCGTCCTCGGAAATGGAAGGGAGGCAGCCGGGCAAGCATTTCTTGTACACTCGATAAAAATCTGTTGGTAAAATTGTTTTCCTCTCTCCCTCGCACACTCAACTTCTCTGCCGAGAGTAGTTTTTTCCCTCGAAGAAGGGTAGAGTGGAATCTTATAAGAGTGGAGAAGGGGGCAGGGAGTAAGAGGGGAGAAAGAAAAATCTTTGTTATTTTTCTTTCTCCCCTTATTTTCTCTGTGTTCATCTGGCTTGTCCTCACTAACAAACTTGGACACGGCCACTCTCTCCCCCGCACATGAAATGTCAACCAACTAATACACATGAAATTCCCTCCCTCCCTCCCTTTGAACATGAACCAGTTTGTCCTACCATGTAAACGATCCGCGTGTAGCATGTGTGTGTCTTGTCGTGGACGATGAGGACCAATCCGAGCCTCGCGTCAAGACTAACCATAAGCCCGAGTTCTGTATGTACTACTATGCACATATACGTAGGAACACAGCCACACAAACACACCATACTGACCATGAGAGAGAAACCTGAGAATGAAAGAGAAAAAACAAACTCGCTTTCCCTTTCACTCCCCCAATGCATTAGCATTGTGCTCGAAAGCAGTTAGTCACTCTCGGTCGTGGAGTGTGAACCATTTGGCAAATTATAAGCTCTCACAAAGAGAAAGTCTCTCTCTCTCTTTTTTCACTTGCTCACAGTCAAATGTGGGTCGTGTCTTTTGTCCTGCAGAGACTGCATTGTTGTTTTTGTTTTGCATTTGCTCCATCCACACAGTTCAGACACACACAGAGACAGAGAGAGAGGGAGAAAATGGAATTAATTTCCTTGGAATCCCATAAATTTATCCGACAATCACTGCAAAATTTTTTTCATCTCTTGGAAAAAATGGGGAGCGAGGGAGAAAGTGAAAAAAAATTGGATAGTGGTAGCTCTCGAAATAAAAGTCGAGTAAACGAAGTCTTAGCTGGAGTGAGAGAGAGAGAAAAGAGAGGAGGGGAGGGTGTGGGCAGTCTGCTCCGACTTGTACTTTTCCCCATACCCATTTGTGTAGAAACGACTTTGTCTTCTCACTTTTTTTTGCTTTCTCACTCTACCAGAAACCAAAAACTACACGGAGGAGAGAGCGACTCTCATTGTCAGACGTTGCGTGTGTGGGAAGATGTAGTGAGGGTATTAGGGAAAAAAGAAATCCATGGGTACTTGTAACTTCAAAAGAAAGAAAAGGGAAAGTGGAGGAGGAAGAGGGAGGGAGGGAAGCTTAGAGATTTTCCGTATTGTGGGAATCGATGGATTAATGCGGAGTATAGCGGGTAGAGCAGTTGTTCTTCCCCCTCCCTCCATTTCTAAGAGCATTACGATCTTTTCCATGAGACTGAAATAACAAGAAACACACTCCCACCAAAGACATTTTCTCCTCGTCCCCTCTTGAATCTTGAACAAAGCAGAATATCCTCAGTTTAGGAAACATTTCAATTTTTCCCCTTTTCTCCATTCCCTTTCTCTCCAACGAGTTTTCTCTCTTCATAGCAGAAAAAGAGATACGGCGGATGAAAAAGAGAAAATTGAGTGAAAGTTTGACAGTGGAAAAACGACAAACAAAATGCATACTCGGAATTTTTCTACGCCTCCAAAATGGATTTGTCTGTGTGTGTGAGTGTCTCACCACTTTCCCCTTCACCACTAGGCGAAAAGTGGGGTGTGGATGGGAAAAGTGTCATTGCACTAAGCGGAGTCTCATGTAGTACAAAAGGGAATGACTGAGCTATCAATCAGAGAAGAGAAGGAATCTGTTGCTCTTTCCCGTGAAGTTCTTGGGTCGTAAATAGAAATAGAGGAGGAGGATGTGAGTTCACTTTTTTCTCTCCTCCACAAAGAAAAAGAGAGAAAGAGAGAGTTGCTGAATAGCCACATTTGATGCTGAGGAATTACCTTTTCATAATTTCTGGATTTTACTGAGAGGAACTAATGAGCCCAACCCTCATCTCATACTTTCCATTTATACTGAGACTCTCTGTACTTTCTCTTGTTAGTTCAAACCGAGAGGGAGGGGGGGGGAGAGACAGTGTTGAAGAGCTAGAGAGCACATGGACAGAATAAATGAATGCCATTGAAAATTTTGTGTGTGGAGAAAGAGGAGGCCATGTCGAAATTAGTCTTACATCAAAGCCACAAGGCTTTCTATCTCTTTATATACTCTCCATACTTTCACTTGTCTGACATTTTCCACCGTCATTTGTAAAGGTTCGACGAGATGGGGAGGAAAACCGAGAGGATTGTGAGGTGGGCGGGGGATATTTGTGATGTAATATTCTACATTCATAGACTCCACGCATTTGATATTCCAGCCAAGTCTATTCTTTGATTGATGAGCGTACATGATGATGATGTGACATGGAAAATGAGGCGGGGAACAATAGCCACCAAGATTATTAAAAAGAACGACTCTCCCCTCCACTTCCCCTCCCACCCGAGCCTACTTAATGAGTGACAATGAGTCCACGAGAGACATTTGTCTGATTATTTACACTTTGCTTTATGAGGATTAATTTAACCTTGAAGTTTTCTTCCTTCTTACTCGGGCAGGGTGTATCCACACAGCCCGGGTTTTGTAGACAAGGGGGGACGGTGCTGATTGACATTCCATTTTTTTAAACGTGTATTGTTTGATTAATTACGGCCGACTTGTTAATTAATCACATTTTATGGGGCTGTCATGTGACACTCTCCGAATTTTCATTTTGGGAGGGAACACGTGGAAGCGTAATATTTTTTAAAAATTCAAATTTCATGGGTTATTAAAAAGAAGGATGGGAGAGAGGGAAAGGATTATGTGAGGATTTATACTACATTTATTATCAAGGGTAATAATAATTTTTCTCATTCATCCATTCAACCATCCATCCATGTTGATCATGTTCCACTCGACTGCCCCTGTCACTTGACTTTATTTCCAAAGCATTTCATTCCCATCTCATGTAAACTCCCCCCTCCTTTCTCCCTCTGCTTACTTTACGGTGAAAAAATAGAGAGAAAGTTCCATGTATGGAGCATTATCTTCCATGCTCCGCTGCCTTTTTCCCGAAAAAGGAAAGAAACAAGAAGAGAAAGGGAGAGAAAGGGGGAGTGGGAGAAGCCCACTTTTGGAGACTTGCTCCCCATATTTCTCAACTCGTTTTCTCTCCCTTTCTCTACATCCACAACTCCCTTCACTCCATTATAAAGTTAATAATATAAAAGTCGGAGGCCATTCAATACTCTATCGTATTTCATAGTACGATGGACACAGACGGCAGCACCATTACCTCATCTCTCTCCATCCCTCCCCCTTTTCTTTCCACGCTCCCTCTCCTCCGGAATATGGGCTACGTCAACGTCTTTGACACACACAAACACACACAAGGGTTGAGCGCACCCAGAAAAAAATTTCGTCTTCTGTGTCCTTTCTTCAGAAGAAAAGAAAAATATCAGCCACACCCCAACAACTGTCTGCAGTACGTTATGATACAATGAAAGAGACCAATTTATTAATTTACATTCACATAAGAAGCGTCGAAAAAGAGAAAAGAGATTCGGGTTCCGTGGTTCAATTCAATAGTCAAATGATGGCAATGACGATGAAAAATTATGTGTAAAGGCCTTTTCCTTACATTCAGTGTATTTATTTTTAGCACAATTTCAAAGGAAAAGTACAATTTGACCCTCAACAATGTGTACGTATAACATTATTGTCAAAGTCCTGACTACAAAAATTAATTCTGATTCTTGAACACAAGTCATTTCAAGTAACGAGTTAAATCACACAAGAATTTAGCTTTCAGTGTACAATTTCTTGTCTGCGGAGTGGAACAGTTACCATTTGAACGAGTCTTCATTACGGATTCCAAAAAATACGGGATTTACCTTCCTTCCAAGAGATCCTAAGGTCACTTGTGAACCATACTGCCCGTGTCTTGGTCCTCCGTAAAATAGTCCACCTCAGTTGACACGAGGCGGTTAGATTCATTGAAGGTTAACATGAAGGGCAGACGTTTTGTAACTCCTCACCAGGAATTAATTTAGTGTTAGTGAAGCTGCCATTGAGGGTAGGAGGTAGAATATCGCACTCACGTGCGAGTGGACTGTCTGCAAATGTAATTTGTTGTGTTGGTTTACGCCTCCCCGCTCACAACATTTCTAAAAGAAAGTTCTCACCGTGTGAGAATGATCCCTCTTGGCTATTAGAATTCTATTGTCCCCATTCTCCAACTTTGCGTGCTTAGGCTAATTCAAACTCTGTACACACACAAACACTTCCCGGCAATTCTTTGACTAAAAGAGTAGAAATCCGTATGAAAAAATTGAGCTGAGAAGCTTGGGTTGATGAGATGTGATGTGTCATAGCATTCCGGGAAATTAGGTGTAGGGACGAAGGAAGGGAGGGGAACCCCTGGGCTTTCCCTGGAATGACAAAGAGGATGACAAAGGAGCGGGGGAAAGTCAGATCAAACTACATATTAGAGAGGGGAGAGAGTGTGAAGGCGGTATGGGCGGGGAGATAAGATTAGGGTCCCAGATTTGGGGAGACGACTTTAAAGTTCTTCCTGCGGAATTTGGGAACTGGATGCGAGGGAGATATTAGTCATTTCAACTGGGGAAGAAAATTTACACGATGTAACAATGAGTCAAGGTGGTCCTAAGCACCGCCATATAAATGAAGGAATATTCAAAATAGTTTTCGGAGAGGTAAAAGTGAGAGGACGGGGTTTGGACGAGGGATAAGAGGATCGCCCACCCACACATTACACGTACATACATGCACACACACACGGGGAGTGTGCCAAGGGAGGAGAGGGAGTGAAGATATTCTCGTCGTCCTCCTTGGCGGCGTAAGTGTGATGAATGCGAAAGACAGGATAATAGGATGGGTTCAACAAGACTCATTTGATGTCTAGATCATCCTTCTCATCAGTTTAATTTATTGTGATGATTTTCGACGGTGTGCAGAGTCTACTCCAGGCTCCACAGAAGCAAGAGGAGGAGGAGGAGAAGAGGCTGAAGGTAACGGGAGGTGGGAGAAGGATTTGGCAGAAGGAAAGAGAAAGCCTGAAAAATCGATCATGTATAATTTTCCATTAGAGATATATCTGTTTCGCATGTGAGGCCAAAGTATAGGAGAAAGTGAGTCGAAAATAGAACCAAGATTTTGATTCTCAAGTCTCAACCAACTCTCTTTCTTCTCCTCTTCCTTTGTGTGTGTGTGTGCGTGTGTGAGGGGGAGAAAGCTGGGACTGAGGATTCCATTTCGAATTCTCCACTTTTTCCGTGGAAAGGATAAACTGTTTGTGTCGGATTGGAGTTTATGTGTACAGCCAGTCCTAAGTAATAGTGAGTGAGGGAAAGTGGAGGAGCATCTTTCTCTCAATTTCCACTCAAATTCAAGATGCAGGGGTAACTTTCTCTCTCTTTTCGAGTCTTGACTTGATTTCTCTACAAATTATTTGTAGGGAATTTCCCTATCAAAATAAATGTGCTGGCGTTCACACAATGTTACAGCACACACACAAACACACACACTTTCTCCCTCTCTCTTTGTGCTTGTGTGTGTGTGTTTCTGTGTATGGAGGGGTTTCCATGCTTCCCTGCCAAAAAATGGGATGAGAAGGAAAGTGGAGAAAATAGGGCAAGAAGAGGAGGAAAATCTTTGGCTACGCACGCATTGTGTCATGTATCATGCAGTCTGTATATAAATAAATAAATAAAATATACAAGCTTATCGTCTGCCTGGGTGCGTCCATGTATTTTTTAGTTTTTCCATTTACTATCTTGTCTCTCCCCTCCTCCCCCTCTTTTCTCCGTCTCTCTGTCTCGGTCCTCCTCTTTCCCTCTCTGACTGTTCAAATGACATGGTGAGACTGAGGGTTCTTGCAGTTACACAAAATATGCTGTGCACGTCAGTCAGTCGAGCCTAGGATCGAGCGCGGGATGGTGAGAGTTTAAATGTTGGGCTAGTGATGTAAAATGTGCAAAATAAGGGAAACGTTCAGAGTCAGTCGAAGAAAATTTGCTTAGTTTAGAACCTTGAAGAAAAGAGCTCAACTCTCCCTGCTTGTTTCTGAAGAGATACTCATGGAAGAATTTGCAAATGAAAAGCAAATCCTTCATGTCTTCCTCCTTTCAGAGAGGGAGGGAGAAAGCGAGAGGCGACTGTCGTCGATAGGATGACTTTCTCTGTATCTCCATTCGAATATTGTCCTACCGTAATTTCTCAAATTGTGGCACTATCATTTGCCTTTATGGGCATTTTTTGTATTCAACTTAATTTCTTCATAGACTGACACGAAAAGTTAATTGCTTAATATTATGCATTTAATGCTCAGTCAATGTATTAATGGCTAATTATTTCCTGATTACAAGTGGGATGTGAGATTACGATAGTGTAGTATATAGAGAAAGTACATAAATACGTGGATGGACTGCGAGCGACCCATCCTTCCTCAGCTTTCCATTCAAATGATGCACTTGCGTAGATTCATGAGGGAGATGAAAGGTTCTCTTCCCTCCTCTGCCTCCACTCCAAAAGTCGACTCTGAGGCATTCATGTATGTATAATGTCGTATGTACGTGGGGGGAGGGAGGAGGAGTGTAAATATGAGTAAAGAGTTGGAATAACAAGAGAGTGAAAGCACTAATTGTAATAATTACACGTTGTCATCCCTCACTCGGAATTCATGATTCAGCTCATTTTTCTCCACGTCCCTTTCTCTCTCTCTTTTCCCTGCCTCTTTCCATTTTTAGAGAATTTTGTAGTTTTCTCGAGAAGCTCTCCATGCGTCATCCACTCACTCACTCACACATAATACACATTACTCTGAATTTGTGCTCTGGAGCTTTCCCCCTTCCTGCTGTCCGTACTGCATGGAGATGAGGACTCTGCTCATGAATTGAATTCTCTGGTCGACCCTTCTCCAAGAATTATTGTGGAAATTAAAAGAAAATACACAGTCTGTATCCAGTACACACACGCAGGCTGGGTATGGCTGCACAGCCGTACATTGTGGAGATGGAAAGAGGATGAATGAGATAGACACACACAGACGGTGCTCTAGAGACTTTCCCCCTTTTTTTCTGTCTCAAAAAAATGTAACGTTTGGAGAAGGATGCAGGGACATGACGTCGTGTGCCCATTTGGGCTTCTGTCGACCGTCTTTTCAGGACAGACAAAAACCCGAGTGTACGGGGAAAGGAGATCTGCAGGGTCAAAAACGTACAGAGGACATTGATGGATATTTTCCCGTATATGTATTCCCTGATTTTCAATTTTCTCCCTCCCTTTCTCTTCCACTCTCTCTTCAATTCCTATGTCAAGATTCGAGTCAAAGGGAAGTCACTCTTTTTTGCATCCTTTCCCTCTCCACTGAGTTCTTTGGTTGAATTACGAGCATGAGAGACGGTGAGGGATATCCTTTCTGGAGTGATATATAATGATGATAAGTTAAAAGTGAAGTCATGCAAATATTTACAATAATCGTGTAAACATTGCAACGGGATCCTCCCACCCTCCTCCAAACAAACACACGCACACACAACAGACAAACTGAGACTTTCCCTGGAATGAAGGGAGGGAGGACGGGAGGTCGGAGAAAGTGAAATTGGGTTGAAATAGGCAATTTGTTGGAGGAGTAACAAGGTTTTTGTTCCCCTGATGATGAGCCATGATGAACAGCTTAATGAGTGGAGGGGCAAGGGATGCTGGGGAAGAGATAATTTAACTTTCTCCTTTCCCTCTCTCACTTTTAATAATGATGTCGGTAATAAAGTAGTGGCAGTCGTAAAATGGATAGACAGAGAAGGAGCAGCAGCAGCACTGAGCAGTGTAAGACGGACGAATAACAATTTCCGATAATTCCAAGCGTCAACCTGTGAGTGTAAAATAGAGTCGAGAGCAAGCGTCTCTCCTGCCATGGAAATTCGACCACCCGTGTCTTTCTCCCTGCATGCATACAAGAACTTGTTCCTTCTGCTTTCTCTTGTGGGGCTTCCTCCTTGGCGCTGACTTTCCCTACCAGTCTCTCCCTCTCTGCCTTTATGGATGGGGAAGGGAAGGAAGCCAAGACGGTTCCACACTCTCATGTGCTTACATATTTAGTCCTTTCCCCTTGACAAAATACAAAATAGAGACATTTCCCACTCCTCCTTCTCTGCATGCCAATAGAAAGACCCGTCATGTTTCCCCCAGTCTTTCTCTCACATGAGGACATTTGTTGGCATTGCAGAGTTGCCCTCCACTTCATCTCCAAAAGCAATCTAGGATAGAAAATCAGTTATCCCACCCCTCCCTTCCCCTCCCCTCCTACATAATACCAAATGCCTTCAAGCCCCTAGGAATATCCGACTTTCTGTGTTTCCTCCGTCACCGTCGTCTCCCCTCCCCCCAAGCTCTCTCCCTTCTCAGTCTGAGAGTCTCAGACTAGTTGTTGCCCATTTCTGGAGAGAAGAAATTTCTGAAGTGGGCTAAATGCGAGTGCACGCCGTATCTCGGCCACTCTCCTATTAGTGGAGAGGGAAGAGACAGAGAGAAGGGAAGTAAAAAGTAATTCTTACTTTGTCTTTGCCCTCCCCGTTTTTTATTTTGGGGAGAAAAACAAGCGCAGTGGGAATTGGGCTGTGCCTGGAAAAAATTCCATGGGCAGAATACTTATGCCTGCACATTGCCCCCGTAGGAAATTAACACGAGTATTCTGTAGTTACACTTAGATGGAAGGAAGGAGCAGTGGAGAAAAGTCCTGTTGTTAGCTATATCAAATGTTTAATTGACGTTTCCTCTCTCCCTCCGTACTTTCACTCAAACTTTCTTTCTCCTCCCAGTCAAGGCTAAACAATTATTGAGTGACTCATTTGTCCTCTAGTCGATCCTCCTCACATTCAGATTCTGCTCAAAAATTCTGGGGAGAATTTGAACGATACAGAAAATTGCAATGCCCTTTTCCCCGACCATCTGGCACACACCCCATCCGAATATTATAATTTTTTGTCATTTCAATCTGGTGCAGGAGGAGAGGTAGACTGTGGAAAAAATTGGATTGAATACTCTGCCGTAACAAAATTTGTTGACGACCCACGGAGGGGTGTCACACTGTTCCCCGAAATTGCTTTGAACAGGAAAAGAGAGGGGAAAATAAATAAAATATCCACTCCTCTTCCTCCTGATTGATATTTTAAGATTTCCAAATCAGGAGGACCCCCTTGATCTTTAAATTCATATTTCTCCTCCTCCTTCTCTTTCTCCTCTTTAATTGCAAGCACAGTCACTTTATTTTCTCTCTTTGGTAAACTTCCACAGTCTTTGTTTGCCCCCAAACAAAAAAAATTGAAATCCTTTTTTCTCTCGTACCTGGAATTTGCTGTAATTTTGAGAACAGGAAAAATGTAAGGAAGGAAAATGCTAATCTGGCTGTAAACAGGATGGGAAGACTATGACTGTGTCTATGAGAGTCTATGTGTCTACGTAAAAATAGAGGGAGAGAGAGAGGAGAAAGAATCGATGATACTTTGTTCCAACAGTTTTGCATACATTTGAATAATAGTTCACGGGTTAGAGCCAGTCTTTCTCACTCTCTGCATTCGTAGATCATGGAAAGGATAGGAGAAAAGGAATGAAAGAAAGGAGGGAAAGGAAGGAAAGCATAACTTGATGGCCTGAGCCAAGGGAAAGGAATTTGAGTGAAAAAAAGGTTTTTTGCCGTACATTGGGGCTAGAGAGAGAAAGGTTTAAGAAAGAGATGATGGTATATACACTCCTGTGTGTGTGTGTCTGCCGGGTAGGGAAAAGGTACATTTTCTTCCCTGGCTCGGCCTGGAAGGATGGAGGAAGGGGAAGTTGAGTTGTGCAAGTTGGCCAGGATGGCATGCTAGACAGCTTCAACACCTGTGCCTGTTCCGTAAAAATATGATGAATTCTTCCCCTCTGAGAAAACGTGAAAATGAAAAATGATTCCTCCCTCCTTTTCCTTCGTGTCTATACAACAGCCCACCAGCACAAATATAAAATATGTCTTTACTTTCCCTGGACTTTCTCTACATACTTTCTCTTTCTAGCTCAACCAACTCTGTCTCCCTCCTCCTCGTCCTCTCACAATTTCCACTCCTCATCTGATCAGCTCTACAATCTGCTCAGCCCAGTCAGGCATACAGCCACGCTCAGGAAACGAGTATTGACAAATTCCTACCTTCCAATTGTGCCGAGGTACTCCCTACATATGACACAGTTGCAGAGAAAAGCCAGGGATTTCTCTTCTGAATACCGGATTTTACTAATCAGTGAGTTCTGCTCCTGATTTCACGAAGTTTCAGGGAAAAAGCTGTGAAAAAACTGACACAGAGGGAACGTCAATCTTCAAACCAAAATGCCGCTTCGATGCTTTAAAATAGTCATAGTCACCACATAATCAGTTACCAGATTAATTTTTCTGCGGCTTGCAAAGCATGGAAAATTGTTGGTATGCATAAGGAGATTTTTCTATGGTTCACAATTCTTCGTGTTTAAGTTTCTGACCTAAATTTTGCTTGCAAAGACATATATAGGATTTTCGAGAGCTAAAATTTTTGATGCGGTACACACTGATTTGAACATCCCTCCCTCAGTCTATTTAATTTAATGGGAAAAACTTTTGCAAAATTCAATCAAGAAAAAAAAAGAGATAACCAAGAAATTGAGGCTGTAATATTATGTACTTAAATATGAGAAAACATTGAAAATACTGATGGTTTTTGTGAGTCAACTATTTGAATATGCAGTGAAATGCGGGGAAAGTGTAATTGAAGTTAAATTTAAAGAAGGGGATAAAGTATTTAGGATAAGAGAGAAAAGGTGATGGAGACGGCGGGGGAGGGAACGTTCAGGACTAATTGTCTCATTAAGTTGTTACGTGGGCATGTATTGGTGTGCTGGAAATGGTGATGATCCCATTCTGGCTGTAAACTGGCTGAGAGTAACAAGTGCACCCATTCCGCGACACTTTCACACTCCCTCCATTTGTTCTACGAGAGGAAATCTTCCCGAATATTCATTTGATTGGGAGTGAGGGGATCTTTCTCAGTCCAAAGAGGGAAATCATCATTTATGCATGTGTTCCCACACACACACACACACACACACCCTATCCATATCACCATTTTCATCTATACTCAATATCCCCAAGAGTCAAAGAGAGAGAGAGAAGAACTTTTTACCCAAGAACCAGCGGGCCCAAATTCTCTCTCTTCTCAACTTCATTCCGCTAAAAAAAACTTGAAAGTTGAATGGTGCATGCACCACTAAAAAAGCAAAGGGAAGGAAAAATTCAAAACAAAAAATGGCAATTTATTTTCCATCTTTTTTCTCTATGCATATCGTCATCTCTTCCAAACTGCACAATGTTATGGCCATGTTTCTGTGCAATGCAGAAATATACAGTGTATGTACATACTTATATACTTACAGTGGTGGGAAAGTTGGGAAGTAGTGTTGTTCAATACTGCACTACATTGAGTTTTTTTCTTTTTTCCCTCTCCCTCGGAATTCCTTGAATAATGCACAAATGACACCCTAAAGTCTCGTTTCGTTAAGACCAAGACCAAACCTTGATCCATGGCAATCGATGCTGTTGTTCTGTAAAAGTAAAGTGAAGCGACTTTTTCCCCCCTCTCTCTCTAACTTTCTCTTGTAGGTTGTACAGTGGATGTGGAATGAATCCTTCGAAATCTATCTACCTAACCATTCGGATAGAAGAGCGTTTTCCTCAAAGAGATTTCACAGGACATTTCTCACCCACCCTCTTGTTCCTTTCCTCCAGCATGAAGGAGGGCTGTTGTGGAGGGGTTGAGTGAGAGACAAGGTGTCACATGATAGTCGAGTATTACATTACTTGCCCGTGGAGGAGAAGGGAAAGCCGCAACAGCATGTTCCAAGTCAAAGAGGGCATTTCTTGTTTTCATTCGGATGTAAAGTCGGATTGTCCCTTTATCCTAGCCCATCCCTCGCGTGTGTGTGTGTGTGTTCTCGGTGTGGGTGGCATGTACTTCTGAAGAGTGTACTTACAATTCAAAGCGGGATCCTTGTGAAGGGAGACGTGATCCGTGTGCAGAAAAAAATGTACGCACTT
The DNA here is from genome assembly GCA_009870185.1 of Pygmarrhopalites habei. Taxonomy (NCBI): domain Eukaryota; kingdom Metazoa; phylum Arthropoda; class Collembola; order Symphypleona; family Arrhopalitidae; genus Pygmarrhopalites; species Pygmarrhopalites habei. Next base: position 14,984 of record WJFB01001599.1, on the reverse strand, counting down.
AAGATTGTCCCCAATATTCTATTTCGAACCTAATTGTGAGGAGGAGGAGGAGTAGAGAGAAAGGAAGAGACACTGCGGACTTGAGAACATGAACCGCTTGCTCAAAGATTAAGAGTGAAGATGAAGATAGAAAGTTTGCCTTGTGTGTATTTAAAGAGCTTTGGTGATACATGAGCGGAGGTTAGGGATTAAATGGTAAGGCAGGGAAAAGGGTTAAAATACTAGGGAGTATTAGGAGTGGGAGTTGGACGGGAGGATGTATCAAGGATTGAGGGAAATAAGAAAATAGTTAAATGAGCATTTTCTCCGTGAAAGACATTGGGAGAAAGCTAAAATGGGGGTTTGTTGTAGTGGGACAAAATGTGGATTCATAAATAAAAGAAGGAGAGAGAAAAGAAAGAAAGTGGAAATATTTCAACCTCTCTGGATTAGATCGTCCTGGAATAATCCTCGCTTGTAACTGTTTTGTAAGGACAACAAGAACAAGAACAACATGGGATCTTCTTTCTCTGGGTGTGTGTCTTGCATTTTTCTTGGGTATCCCCAGTTTACCCTCTCAATTGAGAGGGGAGTGACTTAAGCGAGGAAGAGGGGGAAGCCTATTTAGCCATTAACAATATATCAGAGTGGAGGAGAGATAGCGGTTCAATCCAGAAAGAGATTCCTTTTCTTCATTAAAACCCGTCCTGTCAAAGTACCCCCTCTTCTATTTTTCTGTGCGTCTCCTATACGGATATGCACAGTCACACGTCGTATAGCAGGAGAGAGAAAATAAGTAACCTTACAACTTGCGCTTAATGGAATGAGCAAAAGTAAAGCTTTCACTCCTCTGTCTTTCCCTCTTCCTCTGCTCTCCTTTCTCTGGAGGCTCATGGAGGAAGTGGATCTCTCAAGTTTACTTTGTCCAAAAAGTCTTCTTCTCTATCCCTCTCCTTTTTGCTTTTTGTAGGGCAGAGAGAAAGAAGGGGGAGATTCATTGGGGACATGTTTTTGGTCTTGTGACGTAACTGTGGCATGGAAACTGCTCCTGTCACTGAGTTCCCTCTGCACACACACAAAGTCCATGTTAAATAGTCGTACAAGTTTAAATACGCCTATATTGGTCTGACGTCTAACCAACCAACCTTCATGGTTATCCATTTGAAGACTCTTTAAGTCCAGTGACACACTGAGATGGTGTAAAGGAAACAAATACATGTTGAATCAACTCAAAGCCCTTCGTTCACACTCCCATTAAATGTGGAATGAGGGACAAAGTTGCGATGGAAAACAATTCCAATGGAACACACGCACACAGAATATAAATTTATTGAGGAATTTTTCTATAAATTTCAACTTTCCCTGACCCTGCCTATCTTCAAAAATCCTAGGGAAATGAAAGGCAGAGAGAGAAAAGAAGATGGGAGAAGCGGAGTGTGAGAAAATGAGTTGGGACAATACAATATAGACACAACTACTATATGTAATACACAAATGTTTCAATTAGTTAAAAGCCTTCACGACTTTTGCTCGTTCTCCTCCTCCATACATCCACATATTGTACACATTTCCTGCTGACGCTCAATGCAGCCGTTACGATGATGGAATTGTAATTAAATTAAATGTGTGCCGAGGCTCGCACACCCGACGACGACGACAATGACAACGAATACAACAAGCTTCACAAAAATAGAGAAAGTACAATAAAAAGATCCTTCAAATATCGTGATGGAATATGGCACCACTTTCCCTTCAACAAGAGAAACATTTTTCCTCTCTGACGTCATTTCGTTGCTTTCCCCTTATTTCGGAATATTATTAATTGGATTTAATTGGCCCGACGCTCTCCATTCCCACAGAGAAGAGAAAGTGGGGAAATGGGAAACAAAGCCAAAGATGACCGACTTGATATGGCCGTCTTCTTTTCTCTCTCTCTGGGTTTTTTGGCCGTGTGACGAGTCCCTTGTTTCGTTTCATGTCGACTTCTTCTCTGTCTCGATCCATTTAGAAATAGTGAGGAGCAGACGGAGGACGCCATTCATTTGGGAGTACAAAAAAAGGGAAGAGAGTAAATTGAGACAAGTCAGTTTTTTGTGCCTTTGAAGTCTCAAGGTGACTCGAGGACTCTTTAAAATTTCCACTATAAAGGCAGCAGAGGAGGAGAAAAAAGTCCAAAGCAAATGAAAATGGATTTTTTGTGCGGGGGGCATCCTCGCCTCCGGCCCTTTTCACTTTGTGAAACATTTTTTTATGACAAAAAATATGATTAATATAATTTAAAATTGAATTATTCAACCTAGTTTCATGTATCATTGATTTTTTTCTCTTTGTCCTCCTTTCTCTTCCTCCCATCCTACGTAATTATCAGAGAGAAAGAGAGAGACAGAAAGCTTGGCCTTGGGCTGCTCTGTGGAGAAAGTCAATAATAGACAAATTAAGACAACCAGAAAACGGGTTATTTTGTCCACCAGAAGGTATTTTTTACCCACCGCCCAAAATCCCCCTTCCTTTCTTTTGCTCGAACAACTCTCTGCTTTTGACTGGTTGAAACTCTCATCCCTCTCTCTGAATAGTAACTTATGATAGATGGCTTTTCATTATCTTATCTATTTAAACGTCAGGCAATCTTTTAACTTTCTCTACAAAATTTCCTTTCTCCTCCTCCTCCTCTGTCGTTCCCTCACTCATCCCATTTATTCAGCCCCTCTCCCACTCTGGCATTTTACTCGGCTTCTCTTCTTGTTCATGGCCCATTTTATGATGGATCTGAGCATAAAGTCGCGGAGCATATGCTCGACAGAGGGATACAGGGTGTGGGAAAATTTTCAGACTTTCAAAGTCCCCCACTCTCAGAGAGAGTTATCTTTCTTCTAAAATTCCAGTCCAAAGAGAAGCCGTGTTAGGAGAAAGGAAGGAGGAAAATGGAAAGAGTAATTTTGTCCTCTTGATGATTCAACGACGGCTGGGTGACGGAGGAAGATGCTTGAAGTGTGTCAGTTTTTTTCTTCTTTCCTTTTTTCAAAATTGACTTTCTCCCTGACTACAATCAGTCAAGATGGGGAAGGGGGAAAAGGTTGAATCTCAAGAAGAAGTCCAAAGACTTTCACATTGAAAGTAGAAATAATAGTAAACTTGTGGTGTGTACTGGACTGCTTTCTGTCTGCTGGCATGTCAGCCATTAGTTGCCATTTTTACTCAAAAGGATTATGTTCAGTGGACTGTGATTCTTGAAGGAAGGGCTTTTCCCAAACAATCCTCCACACACACATGCACTCTACACATCCTTCCCAATCTTGAGAGAGAAAGTAGGGGGCAAGGAGAGAGACCTCATAAGTTTGTTTCACCCGCTCTCCTTTCACTTTCGTCGGATGTGGTACTTGGAGAAAAAAGTATTGGAGCTATTTCTCACTCAATCAGTTTTTTCCCGAGATCTTGATAAAATTCAAAGAGAAGTGAAAACAGTGAAAACTCTCTCTCTCTCCAGCTTTGTGTGAAGTCTTCTGGTCTGGCTGAGATGAGTTTGATGCACACTTTCTCCTGGAATCTCCTGGATGGAGTTGTGGAGAAAGACAAGGGTGGTTAGAGATTGAAATAAAGTTTCCCTGCTTTTGTTGATAAAATTTTGTTTGGGGAGGACCACCCGCTCTCGACGTTCTTTCCCCGTGTGTGTGTGGATTTCCACGGAGAGGACATTCTTGGAAGAAAAGGAAATAGAAAAAAGGGAAGAGGGAAATTCAATTGAACAGGCAGACAGGGAAGCACACACGCACACTGTCGATTATACGGTGGTGAAACGGTGCGTGAAAAGAGCAAATGATGCATTCATGGTGGGCAAAAGGTTACACATATACATATAGATATGTATATTCAGTGAATGAATATAAATGGCGGGAGAGACGCGGAGGAGTTCTATACGGAATATGTTGTGATAAATTTGACTAGGGAAAAAGTCTGAGATAGAAGAGGAGGACGAAGTGCTGAGGCGAAGGCGGACGATGAGAAGAGGAGGGGGAATTCGGAGGAAAGGAAGAAAATTTCACGTACACACAAAAAAATACTTTCTCCTCCGTCCGTCTTTCTCCTGAAAATAACGAAGAAGTCTTTTCGTCCGTCTGTGCAGAACACCCAGCCAAGCTCAACTTGCAAGTTGGGGGAGGGGTGGCTCTTAAACGTATATGATGAGGGTAATGGTAGGACGTGCAAGGTCTCTTTCTTCTGACTCCGTCCCACACACAAAGTCCCTTCTCCTTTTGTGTGTGTGAGGTGCACTTTGAAAAAATATTCCCGCCTATTATTTCTCTTCACTAGGCTTTTTTGTGATATGGGCAAACATGGTTGAGGCAGACACATTTCATCGCCCATTATTATTATTCCCAAGAATTCTGACGACATGACAGAGCGAGTGAGGAGATGGGGACAACAAGAGAGGGAGAAATCATGTTCATCTTTCATCTTTGGCTCAAACCCGGCTTCCTTTCCCTCTTACTCGTTATGGATGAATGTACGTGGCAAGGAGGGAAGACTAAAGGGGGAAAGTTTTCCTTTCTCTCAAGGCATCCTTGTTAAGTTGAATCCAACACCCAAATCCAGTGACAGAGGGAGAAACAAGTCCAAAGTTTTTAGAAAAAGGACGTATGTGTGTGCTCGTTTGGACGACTCCGAGATCCTCGAATTGACAGTCTTGCTTTTTCTCAGCCCACACAGACACACACTCTCTTTTGACCGTATTTTTCCTCATGGCTGGTTAGACGGGTAATAGACTTGCTTTTCACGTCCCTTGCCAAGACGACAGTCTTATCTGGGAGAGGCAGGGAGGCTCGTTCACCTAAGCCGTGACAACTCGTATATAACATTTGTCTAGGCTGAAGCCACTGCGTCCGAGAGAAACTCCCGACAATCCAGTTGTTCCATCCAACCCTTCCATGCCTCACCATCACCCAAAAGCCGCTTACCTCCTCTTCCTCTCCCCCTTCCTCTTCTACTTTCCCTTCTACACCTCTCAAAAATCCCACTTTCTCTCTTCTCCAGATTTTTCCCCCACTCTCTTGGACGCTGCCTCACTCAAACCGTGGAAAGTCCAGAGGGAGAAAGTAGAGAGAGAGGATGGAGGAATTGGGAGCTCATGTGAAAAAATGTAAAGCGAGATACACGAGGAGGGGAGTGTGGGGAAAGTTGGGATTGTAGCACACACAGTCAGCGGTACATGTCCATTAACCCTCACATAAGATGAAAATGAATCCTTTTGTGGTCACACTTTCTCCAGAGCCTCCGCGTGTTTGAACAAATGGTCATTGTTATATGTTGATAGAGGGTTGTAATCACAATTCGAGAGAACATTCTCCCCACTTTCTCCTCTCCCTGTGTACAAATTACAGCTCAGCCGTCTACTTGCTCATCTCCCATTCCTCCTCCAAAAAAGAGAAAGTCCTGGAATTTAACGGTTGAAAAAATGTGTCCATCCCAGAACTCCCCTTTACATTTGAGGGGGGCACGTTGCTTTAAAGGGGGAAGAGACGAGGAGGGGAAAGCCCTCGGGAATTAAACTGCCAATGCAATGAGGGGTGATGGTTTGTATAGGGCAATTGTGGGAATAACATTAAATAAAATTGATTAGTTGAATGATTCCACTCCATTTCGCGAAATCCATGGCTCCCAATAAATGGAAAAGTTGGCTCACAAAGCGAGGACTTTTATGGATAAAGATTATCCAGAGAGAATATAAAATTGAAATTGGTTGTAAACTAATGACCTCCCATCTTTGTATTTATTAATCTTTTTACTTTCTCTCTATTTGCAGTGATAGGACATGTGTCGGACGGGACGGGCGGGATTCGGAACAACAATAATATTATGCCGGCCATGACCATCTCGACGACACCCCTCTCGTCATCCCTCCCCTCTTCCTCGTCCTCCTCTCAGCCCCCCGTAATCGCGGGTCAACCGACCCCGCCTCCATTCTCACCCGGCAACTCTGATGCCAAAATATCCTCCTCGTCATCATCCACGTCGTCGTCTGGATCCGCTGGAGACTCGAGATTACTAGAGGGGGGACTGAGGAGAAATAATAATATGCCATATATAGATAAGGCCGCCAGTCCCAACGTGACAGCCCTCCTCGGGAAGACAGCTTACCTCAACTGTCGTGTTCGCAATCTGGGGGACAAGACGGTAACCAACACTTTCTCATTCTTGAATCCAATTAATTGAAACTGTGTTGAAGTGAAAGTTTTTCATTTACAAAAAAAAATATCGAAGCAAAAAATGGAGGGGAATTTTGTTGAAGTCTAATTCAATTTAGATCATAAACTGTTAATAGAATTAGACAATTTAGCATCTAATTTGCTCGCAACTAAATTATGGAAAGTTGAAAGAGTCGAAATTCCCGGAAATCATTGTCTACTCCTCCTCTTCTTGTATACAAGGTTTTAATTAAAATGTAAATCATATTATTCTAATGAAATGTTGTATTCTTCATGAAGTGAGTCCCAAAAATGTCATTCTCTTTCCACTTCTCTCCCATTTTCATTTTTTTGGGCCGAGTTTCTTCTACCAAAAGTTTTACCTAAAAATTCTCTCCATGTATTCTCAACATTTTTTTGCAAAAAAAAATTGTTTATTTAAATTCCCGTGCACAACAGAAAAAAAATTAAAAAGTAAAAAGAAAGGCACTCATTAATTTCTGGCCAAAAAATTGGATGGTGGATAATGCCCAGACATTTACGAGTTGAGATAAGAGTTTTTGAAAGACCCTGCAGAGACTAGTATGTGTGTGTGTTGTCCGGACAGGATTACACACATTCTCATAATATTGCTGCTGTGGAGTATTAGATTGCAAATGTTATGGAAGGAGGATACAATGAGTCCCCCTCCCTCTCCGTCTCTTTCTCACGCCTTTCCCTCCCCTCCACATAATTTCTCTCTGGGAGTGAGGGAGACTTTCATGTGAAAAGGCGCATCAAGTTTGTTTTTTGTTGGTTGAGTTGTATCACAAGAAGCATATTTTTGTGTGTGTATTTTTCATTTTATGTTACTCAGATTTCCTACTTGATAGCTCTTTTTATCTTTCTCTCCATTTCTCAACCTCATCTCTCTCTTTCACTCTCTCTCTCTCTCTACCGCTTCTTCTTTTTCCCTACGTTGGTTTCCAAATGTAAACGACTTTTCGAGAGAACTGCACGCTCATAGATGTTATCCCTAAAGTTAATCTCATTTATGTATATTTTGATAGAGAGACAGAGACATTACGACGCTCCAGCAGCAACTCTTCTCTTCCCACGTAGCTGCGTATGCGTGTCTATTTTTCTCCTTTCCTCCATGTATCTCTCCACTACTTTACGCTACTCATCTATTCCCCCCCCCCCCCCTCGCTCTCTCTTTCTCTCTCTCTTTTTCCGTGTATTTTGGTGTGGAGCGTGTGGGAGAAAAGTGAATTTCTTTCCCTAAAGAGACACTGCCTCAGCCTTAATGGCTGCTTTTAAAGTTTATACATTTCATACAAATTGGGCTGGAGAGAGGGAAGGAAGGTGTGGGTGGGTGACTTTATATATAGCCGTGTGTGTGTGTACGACAACATCTCTTTCTCCGCCGCACACTCTCATCTCCTCCTCCCTCCCTCGATGAAATGAAAGGCTGTTTAGGTAATGAAGAATATTTTTCACGAGCCAAAAATCTTCTTTACCTCTTTCCTTTTCCTCCGCGTCCTTCCAGTAGAGATAAACAAGCTTAAAAAGGCTGAGAGCGGCCGGGGTTGCGTGAAAATTTAAAGATAACTGGCTTAGGTTAGGTTGACATTTTTTTCTCGACGTCCCATCTTTGATTTTATAGCCTAATGTAAACAAGAGTTGGTCTGTGGGTCGGCCTCACTCCAGGAGATTCCCCTTTGTAAAAAATGTCAGCCCAACCTCCTCCGCTCTTTCTCTCTCTCTTTCCCTTATCTTGGGAGGCATCTAAATCTAAAGTAAAAAAATTGTGAAAAGAGAGAAAAAATAAAGCTGGAGCTCTCAGAGAGAAGAGTGAAGATTCAGGACATTACTGAATTACGTTGCGCGTGGAACAAAGAGGGACTGTTGTTTTTTCTTGAAGAGTAAGTTGATTTCTTTACGTCTTCTTTCCCTACTCTTCTTTTTGAAAAAAATCTCAAATCTCTGACGTTCTATTCCGCGTTGACTCTCGACGACTCTCTCTCTTCTTCGTCGTATGTGTGTCTGACGAAGGTTTTGGTGATGGAACTCAATCAAAGTCATGGAAGAGTCTCTCCTTATCTCGCTCTGTTGCTTTCCCTCTGCTTTTCTGGCCTGACTACCATCCTCTCTTCATGTCCCTTTCTTTTCCTTCGGCTGAGGAGTGTTTGTGTGTGTGTGGGATGAGGATCCCCTTTCCTCTTGGCTCCCACAGAATTTGGGGAGGGGTAGATGTTAGTTCAATGAAAAGTGAAAGTGGTGGAAGGGGAAAAATGGAAGATGGTGAAAGTTAAGAGAGACAGAGACAGAGAGAGCGGGTACAACTTTCACTGTGCTATTTGAATTTTCCATTTCTTCTTTTCTCATTTTGTGAGAGAACTCAGACTGCTCGACTGGGAGGAGGAGAATCATGTTTATGGAAATGATCTCATCTTCTTTCACTCTCATTGCTGGGAGGAGGAGGAGGAGGAGGAGGTCGGAGCCGAGAAAAGTCTCTTAAACTCTTTTCAATGTCCCTCTTCCTCCAATGTCTATTTGTTTTAGTTTTAAAAGATGACTCCCCCAGCCTCAATTGAGCTCAAACAGACAACTGACAGATGCCATACGTTACATCTCATTACACCATTCCCTACAAAAGTCCGTCCCACATCATTTCACTAACTGCCGTTCTACAGTGAAATTAGCACATTACAATTTTCTATTTCTCCTCCAGTATTCAAACTGGCTAAGGGAATTTTATTAATATCCTCTCACTTTCTATTCACAATCTAAACGTTCCCGCACAATTCTCCTCTACAGCATCAAACAATTCTATCCATAATTTCGAAAGGTGAAAGATATTTTAGCTTGGTATCTACGCAATTCCGAATTCGAACCAAACCTCGACTGTCCATTAAATTACATTTCTAATTTAGCTCGTATGCTAAACTGCAGGGGAGAGAGAGAGCCCCCAAATGAGAATGTGTTTCCATTTGGTTCTATTTCATAACCTAATGCATCCATTTCTCTTTCCTTCCGTGTGTATCTGGTCTCTGGAGTGAGTGGAGGGTGATTTATCCTAGCAAACCATTGTCATCATTAAGCACAAATAAACTCTCCCTTATAAATAAATGGACGTGTACATATGGACGCATCAACTGCCTCGTTTAGCATGATTATTTCCCTCTTTCCTCTTAAAAAATGTGTGTCGTAATCTTGTCTGAGAAAGCCAATGTTTTGATTCTCCCTCCTCTCCCCTGCTTCCTAATTTCGTGCTGATGGGGAAAGGAGTCGCTGGTCAGGGTGATTTATAACACCCACTGTTTACATTTATGCTGACGAAACACCCAAACTTGAGTCATCTGAGCGTTTTGGGAGAAAATCGGGGTGTTTTGTTAAGTGGATCGTCGTCCTTGTGACCCACACACCTAGCAGAGCAGAGGGAGGGAGGGAGAAGATTATTCCACGCCAAGGAAATAAAAGGAGAGAATAAAAGAGGTAAAGAAAGTAAAATGTGCTTGGGAAAAATGAGTTTCATGAAACGAACCGGAATCTCTTCTTTTTTTCCCCTCGCCTCGTCTTTACAAAGTAGAGAGTAGAGAATTCTAGTTGAAATAGAAATTGAGAATACGTGAGAGAGAACCCAAAATGCGTACACACACACACACAGACACACGTAGATACAGATGGGCTAAAACGTCGGGTGGGCACAATAGGGCAACCCTGCTTCACATTGTACATACATATTATGTGAAAGTGTATCTGTATCTATATATATGCCATGGTCTTTGTCAACGGCTATGAGAAAAAGAACTTTTTCCCCTTCATCCGAAAAACAGAGAGAGAGATTCTGCTTTTTCTTTTTAGCTTTTTCTTCAAATCCAACTTTTCTCTTTCGGCACCTCGACCATCATCGCAAAATCTTTTTCCCTCCTCCTTTCCCTTTGTGCATGTTTCTTTGTGGAGAGCACTGGAGGGAGGAGGAGGAGTCTGATTGAACGAGATCCTAGTCTTGCCAAAGGCACCAGGAGAAGAAAGTTGTCATTGACAATGTAAATGCATTTTTCTCTCTCTCTCCCTTCTCAACATTTACCTTTCCTTTCAAGAGGGAAAGGGATGGAGACAAGAAGAAGGAATTTGGGTCATAAGACGGTCCATGTTAAAACAATTTTTCTCTGCTTTCCCTGAAATGTGGGTTAAAATAAATAAAATAGCTACTTATTTAGGCATACAAAGGAGAGAGAGGGAGGGAGGGAAATCATCACGAAGAGTTCCTTTGGTCCAAACAAAGAGGACGGAGAAAGGGAGTGAGTGAAAGTTTGGATAAATGCATTCTGGAGGGGAAGAGTGACTGCAGACGGCTGTGCCTATACTGGAGAAGGAGAGATTCTCGCTATTCTAATTTATGGTGATGATGATGATGGTTAGCGTAGACGGGAGAGAGACTCTCCCCGAGTTTGGCATCAACACCCGCACCACTATCGCCACTACTCTAGGATCGGGGAGGAGGGCTTTGAGATTCGAATCCCATTCCGAGTGTGTGTGTGTGAGAGAGAAAGAGGAGAGAGTCACCCCAGCCAGATGTTCTATTCTTCACTCTGATCTGGGTTGATGTTGAAGGGGGGACTGATGGAATGGAATGTAATGTAATGGAGATGGAATGGGAGGTCTTTGATTTTGATTTCGATTATGGGAGCATTGAAGAGCTATTCTCATTTCCGAGGGCACACACACACACACGCCAGTCCTCCTCTGGACGTCTCTCTAGCCCCGAGAATGAAGGTTGGAGAGGACGGGGACTGGGAGTTGTGGAAAATGTCAATGTATTTACGCTAACAAGTTGAGCAGACGTTGACGGCTCCTCAATAGACGATGACACTGAGTAAATAAGCTATTTTATGAAAAACTCATCCTGAATGCCTTTCCGCCATCCCACTTTTCAAATTACAAACCAGCCAGCAGGAGAGAGAGAGAGAGAGAGAGAGGCAGGGAGGAGATGGAGGGGGGCACATTTTCCCTTCTTCTATTATTGAACTCTCAAGTGTTAGGCAAGGCTGAACAGTTTGTGACTTTCTCCTCAAATGAGGCGTCTCCCCGTCCACATTTCAAATGTGTGCACTTTGTGAAAGTTGGGAGAGGAGACCGAGGGCCAAGCGATTGAAATTTTTTCTCCTCTCAAAAATCCTCTTCCCTTTTAAAAAAGATGAGAAGTACATGCGTATGTGTGTCCGGATTGTCCCATTTTCCAGGAAGGATAGGCATGAATTTGTGCGGAAGGATTTAAATATCCATTTTCCCTGGAAATTAAATAGCTGGAGCTTTCCATTTTTCCTCGTTTGGTTCCAGAGAATGTGGAGATTGGGAATGATTTTAAGTTTTTTCCTTCAAAAAATATAAGAGCTTTGTACATAGCAGACGTGTAGTGAGAAGGGAAATGCTTTTATGGGAAAAGTGAGAGCATCACTGAGAAAAGATGAGGATGAGAATGAAATGTGGATTAGAAGAAGAAGGAATAGGTTTTCGAGTTGTCGAGGAGTGGAGCGTTGTATGTGTAATAATGATGCAGTGTTTGGGGGAGGAGCTTTTCTCTGTGCGATGGTAAACAGGAAACTTTGTCCTTGTTGTTGTCGTTCGGCCAAAGACAAGGTATGTGTGCATAAGGAGATTTGGAGGGATTAGACTCCAACATGATTCGATTATGCCCACCTTGTCTCTCTTCACAACCAGTCACACTCCCACTTTCCCCTACTTCCATTGTGTCCCTCTACTTTCTCCCTGGACATTTTTTTGAAGGACGTTCTCCAGATCCATGTCATTCCTTTTGCTTGTTCGGGCTGCTGTTGTTGCAACTTTTCTCCAGCCAACTGAGAGGGAGAGTGTGTGTGAGTGTGTGTGTGTCCGTACATGTAAATCGAGTAGAGGAAATTATTGACTATTTTTTTACCCCCCTCCTCCGACGTCATCCCTAATTTCCGTTTGACACGCAACAACAATAGGCTCTGCTTTCTCTCTCTTTCTTTGAGAGGAGAAAGCTCTGTTCCCACAGACACACACTTTGAGACTGACTAAGACGGAGATGAAAGCAATTGTAATGATCCCCTAAAGTGACTCATTATATAAAAAGTCTTGTGATTATCCGTGTCTCGGGTGGTGGATAAATAAGAGGAAAAATGAGGGGAGGGAAATCTAAGAAGGCAAGTCAAGTTTACTATTCATTAGGAGCGTCATTTATCGAGGGAAAACTCCTCCACACTTTCTCTATTTTTCACACACACACTCACTCTCACTCTCTACCCCTTTTACTACGTGGAGGAACAGAGAGTGAGTGGAAAGCTGGAGGCTGTGGGTATTGGGGATGGATATGCTATCTCATCTCATTTCATCGTATCTCAACCTTCTCCTTTTCTCTCTCTCTCTCTCTTCAAGTTTCTTTTCTCGGGTGTGTAAGTCAGGTACATACAGGCAGAGAAAGAAAAGAATGGGAATGGTTGCTGCATCTTCTGCCCCTCTGGCTACAAAGTTATCGTCGCTTCGCCTCCCACTGCACGCAAAGCTTTGCTTTCCCCACTCTTTCTCTCCCTCTCTCTCTCAATTTCTCTCCATCTTTCTGTCTGTCTGTCTGACTGAGATGAGAAAGTTTGGAAAAGAACGTCCACCTTTTTCACCTTGCCTCTTTCCCCCTAGTGTAATGCAAAGAACCGGTGAATGAGAACAGTCTCCCCTTCTTCTCCTCATTGAGCTTCCCCAGTCAGCCCCTCACTCCACACACACAATAAAGTTTACATGTGTAAGTTGAGAAGGATATACAATGTAAAGCCTTTTTCACTTTTCTCTTTTTTTCTAGTGTTAAGTGTGGCTGGGCCAAAGTCCCCTTTACTAAGATTCGTACCTTTCCCTTGCAGAGGGAGAGTAAAAGTGGTGGAGGGAGGGAGGGGGGTTTTGGGGGGAGGGGTATAACCTCCTCGTAAATTCTTCAAAGGGAGAAAACTAGGATGGAAACAGGAGAGGAAGAATAGAGTGGATCGATGCTTTCTCCCTCCCTCACCATCAACTTTCTTCCTTTGCACTGTGAGAAATGGATGGATGGAGCAATCTCTTCTCTAACTGCACAACTCTCTCCTCCCACCCACAACCCAATATCTCTCCCTCCCTCGACAATGTTGTACATTTTTGGAAGATGGTTTCAAGGTGGAACAACGAGCGAGAGAGAGAGAGAGAGAAGGAGATGACCGTGTGGGGTTCAGATGAGATGACTAAAACACTCTATTTCCTCCGACCGAAGATCCCCCTTCAATATGTGGTGTGTATGAGTGGAAGGTCTGAAGATGGATGAAAGAGGGAGAAAGTATAGACCGCCACATTTGATTTCTCACCCTTAAATAGTGTGTGGATGGAAAGGGGATGCATTAATGTGTGTCGGAGACAGCTCCAGACTTTGGTCCATCTGAAATAAGGAAAAGTTGACCATGGAGGAATCCCCTGCCAATAGCAAGGTTTATATCGAGAATTTCCCTATAAGGGAGATCTTATTGTGAGTGTAAGTATGTGTTATCGAGGGCGTTAGAAAATGATTGCGTAAATTACAGACGGTATTCCCCCTGGAAATTTGACAAGGACTGCACTCACTCCGTTCTTTGTTTTTCTTTCTTTTCAAATTCATTTTGGGAATGTCAATTTTTTCTGTTCTTCCTCGCACTCCCTCTTTCTCCCACCGTTCAGTCCTGGGTGAAAGCATGAAGTGAGCTTTGGAATAGAGAAAACGTATTTTATGTTTACTCCTAAAGTTTATCCAAGGAACTTGGGGACTCCCTATAATATCTCTCGCTCTCTCCGTACTCTACTTTCACAAATAAAAATACACAGAGAAAGCATATATGGGGGAGGAGGAGGAGGAGGAGGAGGAGGAGGAGAAGGGGTCTCGGGATAGGGAATAGAAATAGCAGAATGCCATGATCATATCTACATCAAAGCTAAGCTCTGCTCTACCATCCACTCAACAACTCGATGGAATGCCATTACTTTCTCCCTTCTCCTCTTGCCATTCCATCTCTCTCCGAGCCTCTCCCATATCAATAGCCAGAGTAAATTGGAGTTGAAGTGCCAGCTTCAGTCTGCAACGTCCTTTCTCTTCTCCTTCACTTTCTCTCTCTCTCTTTAGTGTACAGGCGGAGGAGACTCCCTCAATTGTTGGCAGCAGGATGACGGATGAGTTAAAAGTCCACAGCCTCATTCCAAACCAAAAAACCACTCTGAGCTACTTTTATTTCATCTCAAAATGTCCCAAAATGCTATCCATTCCCAACGCTTGCTCAACATTTGCCCCACTCCATTCCACATTTCTCAAAAAAATGACAACAACAACAGCAAGGACCAAAATTTGAAGTCAATAATATCCTATCATAATTTATTTTCCATCCTTTTCAACTCTTCTTTAGTGCTCAGTGTAAAAAAGTTGTCAAATGGAGATTTAAAAATTACCGCGGCGGGATTTCTCAATCTTTGTGTGAGTTATCAGTCAGAAATAAAATCACTTTCACGCTCTCCAAAGTTTGGGCCTCCCAGGAAAAAGACTTTGGCCATAAAAGGGGGGAATCATGGCTTGTAATTTCTGCATTACTTTCTCATATTTGGAGGGACGATAGGCACGTCCCTCCTCCCGTTTCAAATATTCCATTTTGCTCATGTTGTAAACGATGGAGGAGAGAGGAGTCCATGCCATGGACAGAATGTTGTCCACTGTCATCATTTATGTAGAGGCCCCATTTGGAACGGTCATGTTAAGACCAGGCCAAAGTGAAACGAGGAATTGAGTGTGAGGAATTCGGAATGAGAGGTGGCCTTGGTTCC
>WJFB01001598.1:0-28882 GCA_009870185.1 Pygmarrhopalites habei | reverse complement strand
ACTCTTGTCCTTCCTCTATAACGTCCTTTTGGAATTTTGTCAATATCTCAACCCGTTCAAAAATGCCGAATTTTTCATATCAGGGAGTCCATTGTGGGACACGGTGTACATGCACTGTACAGAGTCTCAACACTCCAGATGTGCTGTAAGTTTTAAATTAGTTGTCCATTCCCTTCTCGTCTGCTCGTTTTGTCAGTGTGCAGGGATGAATGTCCATGCTAAAGTTCCCTGGATGACGACAATGGCGTTTTTAAAGTGGGGGTGATGGTACTACCAAACACACATCGTGTCTAACTGTACAGTTCAAAAAAGTAAACTTTGGAGACTCACTATCATATCATCTGGATCTGCTAATGTAAACGATGAATGACATGAGATGCAAGGAGTGCAAGTATTTTTTCCCTCTCTCTCTCCTTTCTTGTACTCTGTTGAAAGCTGAGAATAATGATTTAAATAGGAGCGGAGTCTTCCAAAGACTTGTGTACCGTAAAAGCTTAATTGAAATCCACTCATCGGTAACAATATTGATTTTCAATTCCCGGGTCACTGAAGGTCATACAGTTGTGTACTAAATCATTCGAAAAACAAGCCAGACTGTTCTGATTGGTTATTCTCTGCGAATTAATACAGAAATGAATGTATAAAAGGATTTCTTCTTTGAGTTTGTACAGTAGTTTGGCTTCCATTGCTGAGACAACTTCGTCTCATTAGGGAACAAGTTAATGAACATGAGTACAAAATCTAATCTTCACCAATTGTCGTAGCGAATACAAGACTCAGTATCCTTCCTACAATTTTTTTTGTCATTCTTTGTCATGTGCTGAATCTTAAACGACACACGCAAACACCAGAATGGTCCATTAATAAAAGCATTTTGTTTGTATACATGTGAGTCATGAGTGTGTATCCTTCACTATTACGTCGATGGACAATTTATAATTATATTGTGTTGTGTTGTGTCCAACACACACAATGAAAATTGGACGTACATAAAAAGGAGGACAGGATGGATTGGTTCTGGAGACAGAGGACATGTATTTGTTCTTGGGAGAAGATGGTACGATTGCCATTGCTTATTTTGTAGTCCTTTAACTAGTTTTTGGAGATACATTTAACTGATGGAGTGCTCGGGAGCATACATAATTGGCTAGCTGTGTTTGTACGTGTGTGTGTGTGTGACTGTGAGTCTGGCTGGATGTTCACTGTACAGATGATATGTGATATTTTTGATCCGATATCATGGTTGACGTTGACATGGATCGCATGAATTGGGAGTGGGTGTCAAACTGTTCGAGACAATCGTACAACCGATGAAATTCTTCCATCTTCCTGGAACACAACCCATGCCCATCACACACACACACACACACACAGTGACACACACGCACACAATATACATGGATGAAGGTTCTCCACACACACAAATGTGCACATGTACATAACCACGTGGATCCGGAGGATCAAGTCACTTTATCTGATTCGAATCATTCAAACGAGGAGGAAAAAGGCTGGATATTATAAGGAAATGCAGAGAGTGTGTGTGTATGAAGGGGCAGAAGGATCGAAAATGTAGAGAAAGGATATTTGAGGGTGGAATATTACATGTTGTAGGGTTGGCAGGTTTAGAGAGAGACCAATGCAGAAATGAGTTTTCCTCTCTCTTTATTCGCTTCCCTCTCTTTGCAATGCTTTGGGTTTTTTGATTGAGAATGTGAAGAATTTAAATATTGAGATTTTTTTCCCTGGAATGCATTTCTTCCCCTCTTTTTAACTTGTCTCTCTCTCCTTTTTGTCTGGGTAGATGATAACGGAGACATTGTGAGTGGTGGAGGGGATGAGGACGATGAGTCGACGAGTGACGAGAACAAAGGACTGTCTGAAGGAGTTTTGGGGATTATGCCAAGGATCGTGGAGATGAGTCGCCCGGCATCCGGACCAACTTTCCGACAAACCGTTGGGTCATCTCTCAGCCTTTATTGTGAAGTTGAGGGACAACCCCTGCCGCTAGTGTCTTGGTTCAAAATCAAGGTTAGTCATAAATAAAATTATAATACATTAATTGGTGACTTACTCACTACACAAGTAATTGAAATTACTCAGAATTGTCAACATTTATGTAGCTTAGTTAAATTTTTTATTGCATACCAGCGGAAAGGATAGAAACTTTATGGTCTTTCCAGTAAATCTTCAAGTTTGTCTTTTTTGAAAGCTGGAAATGTTCAAGTTTTTTCCTTGTATCTGTACTTACAAATTAGGGACTTCTGTCTGAGGATGATTATAAATGTGTGTAGAGAAAGTTGGTCATGTTTTCCTTGTATGGAGGACCATGAATAATAATTATTATCCTTTCTTTGATTCTCTCTCTGTCTCGCTGGGATGTCTTCTTCTTCCTTTGATGATGACGGAGTAGGACGGAGTTGAATTGCCCAAAGTCACTGGTCATCAACAACAACTGGACTTGACATCTATCACCCTGGATGACGACGCAACGTATCTGTGTCGAGCAGTCAATCCTTTTGGTCAAGCGAATGCTACTTTCATTGTCGAAGTTTTCGGTGAGTTCAAACTGAGTTCATGATTCATTGTTGGATCATTATTAAAGAAACAAATTTGTACGGAATAATATGACAGAATAAAAAGTGTCATTGTATTTTTAATGTGTGTGTCTGTACTCGGTAGATACAGGGATGATTGGAGCACCACTCATAATTTCTTTGGAACCCTCCAACTTGACAGTGATTCAAGGAAGACCGATCCACTACCGGTGTCACATTAGCAGTGACACCATGCCCAAAGTTCAATGGTTGAGAGAATTAGATGAGAGGGATGTTCGACAACGGAATGTCAATACCTTCAAAACATTTAAACAGGTCAGCTCACACCCAAAAATAACATAAATGGTCATGACATGATTATTTTTCATGATCTTCCATTTTTTATGGCAGAAATAGGAGGACCAGGTGTATGTACTGTGTTGTGTGTGTGTGACTTTTACAGTGCTGTCGTTGATGTTTTACTGACACTTTTGAGCCCTTTATCAGATCATAACTTGTCCAAATCCAAACACTTGGATTTTTGAGTGTCTTGCACACACATAAAAATCACCCATTTGACAATCACTCGACAAGTTATGACCTCTAACCCTCTCCACACACTATCCCTTCCAGTAAAAGTCTTAATGAATTTGTGTGTGTTTTACAGACTGTCCCTGGGAAGTACGAGGTTATCAATTCGACGAGTCCTCAAGTCAAGTTGATGCGGAACGGATCCTACGTCAGTGAGCTTAAGTTTCTTACAGAGTCTCGGGACACTCGTTCTATTAGCTGTCTCAGCACCAACGAGAAGGGTTACAATTTCCAAAAATCCTTTATCACCATCCTTCCAAGTAAGTCAAAAAATTGTCGGCTCCTCAACTCACTCTCTATCTCTCAGAGAGAGACGTGATTTTATAGAACAAACGCAAATCTACTCTTACGTTTTAAATACCATTTTATGAAATACATCATTTAGTATTGTACACACAGTTCCATTTCACTCACAGTTTTCTCTATTCTTCTATAACCCCTACATTTGTAGTAGTCAATTTTTTTGTCATGCATACTTGTACTTATCACTCTGAATATTAAGCCGAGAACCATGGCAATCTGTGCACAGATTTATGCTCTTCTCAATCTCTTTTTAAGCTACTCTTCTTCCCCCGTACACCCCCATATGATGTGATGTTAGTATTCTGCCATATTCGAACGAAATGAAGGAAGATTGAGTGCATTTATATGACAGTCATGATACTCCCAGGTTCTAGAATCCCACTCAAAACACACACGACACACACACCTCTCTCATCTGTACATACATGTATTCGGGGGAAGGACGGAGTGACGTTGAAAATCCAACATGTCTAAATGGAATGAAATGGAAATGGAGAAAGGGGGGGGGTGTGAATGCAATTTTTGCTCCTTTTGTCTCCCCTCTTGACATGCCTTTCGTTTCATCTCATTTTATCAAGTTTACCCGGGTCTCCCGGTTTACTCTACTGTGAATGTACTGTGAAATATTTTAGGATGGATTTTCTAACCTCCTCCTCCCTTGATATTTGTTCCGTCTGAACGGCTTGTTGCCTGTCGTACCTTAGGCAGTTTTACTACCCCTTCCCATATACTTGCATATCAATAGATGCATTTCCTATTGGCAGAATGCAGTCAGGAAATAGAAGGATTCTTCCTCTTTCTCAAAGACTATCCGACATATTGCCTCCTTCTTCGTCCCTACATTCTATGTAGTGCATAGTGAATAAAGGGTGAAGGGGTTTAAAAAAAGGAGGAATTTATTCCAACATTTTTCTCATATATTTTTTTCTATTTTTTTTCCTCCCCAGCTCCAGAAAGTGATTCATCATTACCGATCGGTGCTCTGGTAGCCATTCCGTCAACCCTCGCCATTTTATTCAGTGCTCTAGCCCTAGTCATTTGTTGCGTCCGCCGTGGTCAGTCTGGAGAGTCGTCAGCGACCCCAGTCACAATAACAACATCCACGACCTACGCGACCCCAAGAGATGTCATCCATGAGCACAGTCATCATCATCATCATCAAACTGGTCATCCAAATGGATTAGGAAATGTCCCATACTACAACAATGGGAGTCGACACACCAACACCACCACAAATCATCATAATGGACATGGTGGTCAATTGGGTGGTGGGCCAATGACGACCCGAAGCATTCCCTCACACTTTGGACAAAATCATCATCAATATTTTTCCAAAGATCCCATCCTAGCCTCAATCAAGACATGCAGTCATGCACCTAGTAGTACTGCTTACGCGAGTGTCCCTATTTGTGACAATGGAGGTCATTCAATCCCAGTCCATATTCATAGTAGCTCTTTTGGAGTACCCGGGTCTAGGGCTCCTCCTCTTCCTGTCCGACCCAATTTCCCTCCTTGTAATCGGGACAGGACAAGTTACAACAATCAAGGTTTTATCTTTTTCTCATCAACTAGTTGACATTTTTGAGTAAAAACGTTTTCCAAATTTTTATACAATTTTTCTTTTTTCAAAAAATATTTTGGGTTGTAGGGTTGCTAACTCAGCCACTTCTCACTCAGACGGCTTCCTCGTCCGACTCGAGAGAAAGTGCGTCATACCGGAATGATGGACCCAATCAAAGGCAAATTGATCAGTGGTGCAGTTCCGGGAGTGATGCTTCGGACAAGAAACGGAGTCATCCTATAAGACTTTAATAGTGCAACACTAAAATACTACATTACACTCTCTCACTGCCGAATTACTAATTTTTAGAGATGGAAAAATCAACAAAACAAAATATACATTTAAAATGTACATAAATACTCCTCGTCGTCATCTTCAACGTCGTCATCGTCGTCGTCAAGTTTCTTCGAAGTGTCGAAAAATAAATGTGTAAATAAATATTGTAGTACACTTTTTATATACGTCGATATACAATATACTTGTGTGTATTATAATATCGTCAAAATAAATAGTATCGTTGATTTATACATACAATGAATGGTGCGTATGTTTTCAGAGCTACACCAGAAAAAAAGTCAGGATTTTTATGTTGTCCTTAAATTTTTATATAAATAAGCATTGTTGGATTGTAATGTGAAATTGTCAAAACATTTTTGCACTCACCGTTTTTTTGGACGCACAAAACCTCGTTAGCTTTTTTTGAGAAGAAAAATCATTATCATTTTTGATTTGTAGGAGATTTTAATCTTATGATGTCGTTATTCATTTAGATAATAAACTATACTTTATTGTCATTGTTAATTGTTAAACAAGAGAAGAGAAATACTGAAAAGTCACTCAAAGTCTGGTTTTTTAAAAAAGAAACGAGAGTAGACAATTAAGTAAATGATAAATACACAGTGTATTTTAGGTGCGTTAATGTGTACATACTGAATCCTGTACAGAATGTTTATTTAACTAACTAACAAAAAAACAGCATAAAATGTATACTTAACCCTCGTCCTCACTCCCTCCTTCTAATTACGTGTAATTAGTCTCATATAATTTATTTTCAATGTTGTTTCCCATATCCTACCCCCACACAAACACTCTCAAAATGTTCATCTCCCCTTAAGCTGTGTTGACTGTTTATACGAGATCTTATAGAGACAAATTGTCATACAATGGACTTTGTTTCGTATATGAATAATATACCAGAAAGAAAGAAATGTTTATTACAAAAATTGTGTTTTCAAGCATTTTCCATCATTTTATTTCAAACTTTTTGCCAAAATTTTATACTACGTAGTGTATAAAATAGTAGTAAATTATCCATTTTTTACTCAGAAAACAAAATGTGGACGGTGGTTGGAGTGTGATAAAAGATGTTCATCCAAAGAAAAGAGAAAGAGAGTCTCATACTTTTTTCCAAAACACACACATCCTTTTTACACAGGACACACAAAAGCTCAATGTGAGTGTGTGTGTGTCAGGGCTAAATTGTGAATTCATGAAAATACAAATGGGTGTGAATATAAATTCAGACATTTGTTCGATGATGGATCGGGGACGAAAAACTTCTCTTCCAGGGATGATTTGCAACCATTTTTGGAGAAAGAGGAAACCGGGAGAGTTGGACAAATACATGGCAGGAGGGACAGAGTGTGTGTGACTCTTTCTCTCTATCTGTCTCTCTCCACGGATTTAGTTGGTATACAACCTGTCACTCTTGTGAAAAAATTACAAATGGGTTTCCCCTGCATTTGGAAACACGCAAAGCATTTTAGGAGGATAGTTGAGTGATTGTGTGGTCCACTGGGACATTCCTAAATATAAAGTTCAGCTTCCTCTCCTCTTCTCCGCAATCAAACTACATTCCCCTCCTCATCTCCCTCCCTTCCTTCATATATTATGGATGCAGACAGTCAGCCCGACTCCCTCCATATGTATTTATAGAACGACACGGAAAATTCTCCATAAAAGTACAAAAAGACTCAGTTCCGTCCAACCCTCCCACCCTCTTTGTTTCCGAAAGGATCTTTCTCTCATCTAAATAACCATCGTACATATTACACTACAACTCCAGTCTCCTTCACTTTGAATATTTTATAAAATTTTAACCTCCTTTTATTAGACCAAAGGCTAAGCGAAGAGAAAGTAAAGGGTCCTCAAATTATTATCTCATTTCTTTTCTCCTCCGACAATTTTCTCCCCTCTTTTTCAATTTGCGACTCCACGACGAGGACATTCAATCGGTGGTTAAAATTTGTTCAAAATGGATGACCAGAGGATAGAAATTGATAATTTGTAACACAAGTTTAGTTTAGGATTATCCTGAGTGCCATGACTGGTCGTATGATAGAGGGGAGATAGTTGTAGTATGGGTATTAATTCTGTTTCAATTTAAAATGTCTATATTAGTTGGACAGAGCCCAGCTTTATGTAATTAATAAATAAATTGGTAATAATGAGCCTTCCAGATCACTCCTCGTTCACTATCCAAAGTCACATGCTGGAGAGAGAGATGAATCTAATCTGAACTGGAAAAGAGCTCTCGATGCTAAGCACAGACTAACAAAAGAGAGGGAATCAGAATAGCTAATGTAATTATCGGACGTTTCAGTCTTCCAAAATCTGATTAAAATGGACGAGCCACTATTCTTTTCCTCCCTCTCTACCTCTCTCTACCGCTCTTATAAATACATTATCCGACGTTGTAGGAGAAGAATAAAGATAGACTTTAATCCGTATTCATGCACAATGTATCCTTGTAATGGCGAGTAAGCCCTTCACATAATGTGCACTCCACGACGTCCCATAATGTGTGAATAATGGTCTCCCAAATTAAGTGAAGCTGTACAGCAGCTGCTTCTAAATGATCTCACTAAGTCAGAGAGAGAGACATGTATTTTTAATCTCACGCATAAATACTACACACAGAATTTAAAAGGGATATTGGATGGACGCACATTTTTATCACCATTCAAATTTACTCTCCAGAAAATCCTAATTCCTAATTACCTACTACTATTGGGGTGTCATCCACGTGAACCGTAGACTTTGTAGGTGGACTGAATAAAGTTGTGACTATTTTTGGACATGAATGAGCATGAATCAAACTACACACACAAATATATGCGTGGAGAAATAGTTTGGCTTTTGTCCTTCAAACTTTGTCAATGAGACTAAATTGAAGTTTAATGTGAGTGAAAATACGAGACAAGTTGACTTGATGTGTATGTGTCTGTATTCTGGGATTGAATTCCTTGGTGACATGTGTGTGCAACAATGTCCAGGGGTTGAATGAAATGCCTGGATTGATAGGAATCTGAGTGGTCTGTCTCGGAGAGAGAGAAAGGGAGAGAAAGCGGAGGGACATGAGATAAAAGCTCTTCGTGTGTGTTCATTAATGCTGTGAATTGGAGTTTTATTGAAAGTGTCATCTCTCCCTCTTTTCTCTCTTTCTGAGAGAGAGGGAGACGACTCGGAGAGGATACTAGGACAAAACTCCATCCCCTCTTATACCCGATATCCCCGTATCTCCTTTCCCAGTTTTCCTTTCCCTTCCCTCTGCAAAGGATGGACACTATAATAGTTCATTCAAAAACGTTCCATATAATAGAACACACAATGCAGTACGGAGAGGGGGACAGAATATAATCCGCTTTCTTTCCTTCTATAGGATTTGTAGTAGTCTCATCATGAAACACCGTCAGTCGGACTTTCAGTCCACATGGTTGATTACCTTCTCTCAAAGAGTAGAGATGATCGAAATTTCTGTGTGATATGATATTTACAGGAAATTCATTCATTTCATTGTACACTAAAGTTTACGTTGTATACGAACGAGGACTCAAAATTCTGTAGTTGTCCAAAAACGAACATTTTATGATTTATTGTTTACTGTGAACCATGTGACACCATACATTCATATGTAACTCTTTTTTTGTACAATTTCCATGATTATTATATTAGCAAAAATAAATAATTAGCAAAAAATGAATAACGGTTCACAACAACAACAACAACATCAATTAACAGTACAGCGAAGACTATAAAAGTTGTGTGTGTCTGTGTATATAATGCTGTATATACCTGAGTAAAATACGAACAAAAAAAACAATTTCTTTACAAAATATCCCTTAAAAGTCATCAAATGTAGTACATGTAAATTCATTTTTTTGAGACAACTAAAAATCAACTTAAAAATATAATTATAATTAGTGAGTACGACTAGAAATCTGACTGACATGGACAGCAAGATGTGAGAGAGAGAATTCCTTTCAAAATGACCCCAAAATTTGATTCTTTTTCTTTGGTGAAAAAAAATCAAAATCCCATTTTAAAAAAATCGAACAGAAATTAAATTTGTAGATATCCAAGTCTCGCATTGAGTTATCTTGCAGTAATATCGTAATAATTGCAAAAAGTGCAACAAAAATAAATAGATAAAAATTTTCTATAAACTGATATAAACTCAGAGATGGGGTGGAAGGGGGGAACAAAAAATAAAACTCTGATATTTTAGTATTTTGACAACTCATCCAAAATCAGGATTTTGTTTACAAAAAAACAAACACAAAAAAGCAGTCCGAGACACACACGCCAGGTATACAAAATTTATTTTAAAACTGCACGACACTACACTGCAATAAGTTTTTTGCAAGAATTGACAACTGTGTGTTTTATCCGTAGTAGTATAGCACACAATAAGGATTTTCTTGCACGATTTGTCTTTACACAAAAACTGTCATATTGTTTATAAGATGAGGAGGACTAAATTGTCAGTTGTGAAGCACACCACTACCACCACATTTATTGAGATGTGTTGATGGGATATTCCTAGGACACCCAGGCGATACCCGGGTGTCCGATCGTCCATAATAATGATGATGATGTCTTCTGGGTTCGTAGTAGTAATTGACGATGGAGGAGGAAGAAGAGGAGGACTCACAGGATGGTGAGGGGACTTGTGGAAGATTTTGCGGAGACAACCATCTTTTTTGCTTTTGTTGGTCTCTACTGTTCGGATGATGGTACTCCCGATTTCGGTCTCGATGTCTTTGAAACCCACCACCACCGCCACTCCCACTACTACTGTTATTATTATTATGAAAAGAGTTATGGAAAGGGAAAGTGTCGACATCATTGACATAGTACATGGCGGACGAGTCCAGCCCTCCACCCCGGATGAAGTTGACATTTCTGGAGGCACTACAAGAGACGTCATCCGAGTCGAGTACACTACTACTGTGATTACTATTGATGGAGGTGAGGGGTAGATGATGGTGTCCACTGGACATTCTCTGTTGTCGACCAGAGCTGTACTGTCGGGCGGAAATTGATGTGGAGGTGGTTCTACTATTATGTTCACCACCATGGACAGTATGACGACCACCGTGTCCACTGGTACTGGTCGACACGAGGGGTTGGAGCACATCCGTTTGATTCTGACTTAAAGTTGTACTTAGGGTTTCCACTGGAGATCGTTTTGGCACTGGAGCTTTTCCACTCAATGGTTTGGGGGTGGTCGTTGTTGTCGCTGAATTTTTCAGTGGACCCCGACATCCATAAAGACGACTAAAACAAACGACGAGGAGGACGACCAGAATGAGAAATGCAAAGGCCGACAGCACAACTCTTTGCACTGTCGCTGACTTCTGCTTCTCCAACATTACACTACTCACGTGGAGGGGGTCTAGAGCATAAAGAAAATAGAGAATTACATCAGTTCAGTTTTTATTTGTAATATTTTGTGACAAATTGAGATAAGCCAAAAAATATATTTGCTCATTCTTCTTTAGGAAGAATTGTTAAAAAAAATCTCCTCCTCTTTGTGTATTTAATGTGAGATTAAACGGTCCAACCAATTATAACAGAGAAAGTACTCTAGCATAGAAAAGAGGGGTGTGTGTGAAAGTTACTATTTTCAACAGTGACATGTGCAACGCTGTGATTGAATCCCATGAGACCCACTGCAGCACACCGATACGTCCCCGAATCTTCAGCTGAGGCATTGGTGAAATAAAGCACGGTTGAATAAATATTTTTACCCTGTTGCTTCATCTCCGTCCGATTTCGATTCAGTGGCTACAAAAGGAGGGGGAACAGAAAAAAAAGAATATGGAAGGATTAAAATACATTTTCTATAACAATCCCCCAATGTACATACGATCCACTTTTCCCTTCTTTCCCCTCTCTCTTTCTTTCTTTCTCTTTTTGGAAGGGAAAAGAGAAAGAGAGTCATTCAACTGAATTGTTATTGTTGGAGAAAATAATAATAATATTTTCCAAGAAATTCACGTCTCATCAACTTTTATCTTGGATATTGGATGGATGAGGGGAAAGAAAACTTAACTGAAAAAGGAGGGAGAGAAAGAATGGTGAAATTTTCTTGGGATGGTAAAAATGGACAGGGGGAAGGGAGAATACATATCATCATCATCCATCATGCAAAATTCAAGGAGAAAAACAACTTTCCCTACTTGAATCGTCTCTACATGTTTTACCGGTTCAATTTTATCCAAAGTGGGATGTGGATCTAACAATAGGAGTACTATTATTGTAATAATGTTATTCCAGATTGTCCTCCTTACCTTGTAGTAAACACCATCGTAATTTAGGAACTTTTCGGACAACCTTAATTTCTTCGTGAGTTTGTCATCCATCTCAACTTTGTCTCCTTCTGCTGTGACATTGTCTATCTTCTTGACCCACACCATCAAAGGGCTTGTCTCTGTGAGACGGAGGAAGGAGCAAAAAGAAAATTAATAATGATACAATCATATTAATACATTAATAATTGATTCAATTCTCCATTGTGTGTGTGCAGAGTATGTACAGTAGTTGATAAATAGTGCACACACACTCTGGTACATTCGGAGTCATGTCTAACCTGATGATAATCGAGCCAAACAAGTAATACTTCCATTTTGACCCGGAAATAGAGTCAAATTGCTTGGATTCAGCTCCAATATCTCTGCAGCCCCGGCCCCCTGCCACGCTCCTTGTAAATACATGAAATAACCAACAATTCAATTACTTTGCCATCTCATCTTCTCTCTCGACTCTCCTTCTCCCCTTTTTGGTCTTGTAAAAGAAATGTTTTCTCTCCATCCCCTCCACTCTGTATGTATATACAGTTTGGATATATATGCGTGTTTTTTGGGGGGTTGCCTCCGGAGACAACGGAGAGAGAGGGAGAGTGGGAGAAAGGAAACAGAGCAGGAAAACTACCTTCCCACTTAAAGACAAGACCTCGACTCCCGCTTTCACTCTTCCACTACCATCATTATTAATGTACTTTTCCAACCATCAGCCTCTCTTCCGCCACTGAACGTCCTCTCCAAAATAGTCAAACAACACAGATCAACCTTGTACAAAGTCTCTCTTTCTCCAACGTATTATACCTTTCTCCCCTTACTATGTATGGTACATGTCTACTTTTCTCCGGATCCATTTACTATTTATTGGACTCCAAGTCTATATCCCTTCTCTTCCTCTTCTTCTTCCGTATTTATATATTATACATCATATCTTTCACTCTATCTCTATGTAAGGATGCGAGGAGCCAACTTTCTCTTTCTCCCTTTCTCTCTCATATATTTACGATTACACGCACTTGAATCACGCTCAAAGATGATACGCAACATCAAAAGAAAGAGTCTCACATAAAAGAAGAACATTTTTTTCCCTTCTCAAATAAACTCAGGCTAAGACTGTGTCTTTGTCCCTGTGTCTCCTTATTACTCTCTCTATCTCCCAAAGCTATATAAAGATTGTATTGTACGTGGGGAGAGGACGGTGGAAATTCACTTTAGTGCTTACACAGCAACAGTGCATAACATCCTTTTGTATTTATTTTAGAGAGAGAAAGCAAGAGAGATGTAACACACTCACTCTCAGCAAAGGCTGTAGTATGACAATGTCACTAAGATAATTCAAACTTTTTATTATAATAATTATTGTGTTTGTTTGGGAGGACTGACCTGTCACTGTCAGGGTCAATTCGTACACAGCCTTGCCAAAAGCATTGGAAGCTTCACATGTATACTTCCCACTGTGTTTCTCAGTCAAGTTGAACAGTTTGAGGGTAGCCACCGTGTCTTTAGAACTTGTCAAGTTTTTGTTGTCCTAGAAAGGAAAATCCATAATTTAGTATTTCAAAATGACACTTTTTGATAAGTAATTTATGTACCTCAATAAGAATTAGTGATTGTGAGCTTTACTTTAAACCACGTCACATTGGGCGTTGGATTCCCTCTCCCCTCACACTTCAACAACAGGACATTTTTCCCCTTGACCTCGGATAGAGTGTTCTCGGCTGGGAGATGTTCCAATATTATTTCAGGATGAGAGAAAGATCCATTGTAATTACTTCGTTTACTCGTTGAGGATTTTAACATATTATTTTTGAGTGGATCATCCCCTAAAAAATAACAATAAAATTGCATTTCATTTCTTTCAATAATCTCCACAATTTGCGAAAAGGGAATACTGCTACATAATACAAGAGAATTTTCTGATTACATAAGTGTGTGTGTGTAAGTTTATTTTTGTCTAATCATACACCCTGCACAGCCAGCATACTGCCTGTCAAACCGGACTATCCAATTACAGAGCGGTAAAATGGAGCAAATAATAATTCCACAGTAAACGAGCAACAGTGTGTGTGTGTGGGTGGATGGAGGGTCTAATCGGGAACAGTCATGAAACCAGAAAATGAAAACAAGGCGAGGGAGAATAGGAATATAAGAGAAAGCCTTTGAGAGGACACTTGTGCACATGTAGCTTGGATGAATGAATGAAGGGACATGTATAAACATACTATTAGGAAGGAATCAAAAGCCTATACAAGTTCGATAATCAAGAGAAAACAGAGGAGGAGAGGGAAAGGGGAATCTGGTGAGGAGACGAGGTGACAGGGACAGGCAGTTTCCTCTTCTTTGTCCTCAGCTTTGTTCTAATGAGAGGGTTTCTATGTAGAAAATACGAAGGATTACGTCCTTCCAACGGTAAATCCGTTTCTCAACCACATCACAACCAGACCCGACTTTCTCTCTCTCTCTCAATTTCTCATGATTCGCAGACTCTCATTTATTTTTGTCGCCTGCAGTTTGACTCCCTCTCTCCCAAATGGTGTTGTTGATTCAGAAATGAATATCAGAATGAAACTTTTTTTGTACATACTTGTCGTACGAATACACGAAGGTACGTAATATCCGCTGTAATTGGGTTTCCCTGAATTCTCAGCTGAATCCGACAACAGAGAGAGAAAGCTTACTACGATTTGGTTCAAAGTTGCGCAATTTCTGTGTGTGTGTGTGCTATGGTGGAGTACAACATATATGTAAGGGGGTTGTCCATTGAAAAAATCCTACATGACATGAAAATTTATCCTAATAAATTGTACTCATCCACCAAGGCTTTAAGTATAAAATGTATTTTACCTTGATCATTACTCTGTACATGTTGTATCATGGTAGACTCATAATAATATTAATTTTTCGCGACCACCACCACAACTACACTGTACCAAAGAGAATGGCTCCCTATCTAATCTCAATTTTTGAATTTTGAGTCAACGAGTTGTGTGTCTGTGTGTGACAAGGAGTGACAGTCAAGAGTTGACACACTGTCGTTCGTTTCATTTTTTATCATGAAAATAGTTTGTACAGAGAGAGGGAGGAAAAAAAATATACACAGTACTCGTGTAATCCATTAGAAAAACATTACCGGCCTACAATAGTCTGGATTGAGTACAATCCCTCTACCCATCATCGAATGTGTGTCTTGTCAAGTCTTTTATTGTGACTTCTGTGTTTGGGAAAAGTTTAACATGTTACTCCTCCACAAGGTTTTCTCCTTTTATCTGTCTCTCCTCTCTAATAACCTTTATTACATTCGGTAGTACTTCAAAATCCATTTCATTTCAGTGTATGGGAAATTTGCCAGAAAATCTGGCTAAAAATGTATGTTCACGCATCATTAGCGATTGTATGTAGGTAATTAATCTTCTTCTAAATCCTTTACTTTCTCCTGCAGAGAAAAACTATCTTCTGCCGTCTAAGTCTAGAACTAGAGAAAGATGGTCTGATCATCAGATTTTGTGAATTCTTCAATTAGCTGTACATTTGTAAATCTTGATTGGGGAAAATTTGTACTAATTCTATGCTTTACTTAATTCTTTGCTGATTATAATTCGCTTCAACAGTTAATTATACTGTCAACTCATTCTAAGTGGTTGCGTAAAGAACATTAAATAAGCAGCGGTGGACAATTAAGAGGGATTAAAAAATACCTGTGACAGCCAGTTGAATGGAAAAGTTTCGGATCCCAAATCCATTGACTGCTTTACAAACGTACTGACCACTGTCTTCATGTGTGACGGAACGGATGATGAGTCGACGGTCATCTCTTGTACATCTTTCCCAAACTTCACTGATCCTCTGTCCTTCCTTAATTCAAAATAATTACATCATTTTTTTAAAAAAATCTTTATCTTCATCCATAAGGAATTTATCCCACTTATCACTAAATAGTTTTAATAGACATTCCAAGATTTTTACAGCTAAAACTCTTGAATGACTCTCTCTTTTTACAGAGGGTCGAACAGACCATATACCTTTATATACAGAGTGTCTATATAGACGTATCAATAAAATTTTAAACACTATCATTGTTGATCAGGCATAACTTTGTCCAGAGAAATTTCAAAAGGAAGAAAGTTATATTTAGATAAAAAAGATGGTGGAGAAGATGTTCACATGAAACAGAAAAAATTTCTCCATATATTTCAAGTACCCTCGTGTCCACTTGTCGAGATGTGCAGGAGAAAACTTTCTCCTGCACAAAAGTGGCCATTTAGACAAGGAGGGAGAGGAAGCCGGTGCTTTTACTACATGTCAGCATTTTCCTTTCATTGTAAAGTGTTTTTTTCTGTGTCCAGCATACACTGTGTAGAACACATGTAGAATTTTTTTTGAATTCCAAGAGTAAATATTGAATGACGAGGGTTGGAAGGGAATGGAAGGAGAAGGATGGAATTGTATGCATATGGAAAGGTAAACTCATATCTCTGTCCATTGATATTTTGAATGTCCACTTCATTCCCTTATAATGACAGTTTAGAGGACATCAGAAATATAATGTCATTTTTTTCTTCTTCTTTCTATGTTTCTCATGGTCCATGAGACATCACAGTTTCAGTCACACACACGCACAAGGAGGGAAGAGACTATTAAAATTCAATTTTATGAGTGTCATGAAAAATCTATGGAATGTAACATTCATAAGATTTCATGGACTCCCATTGGAAATGACTGTCAGAGTCAAAGGTAAAAAGTAGACAAGATATTCCTGTCCATTGACACGTGTCCGAATTGTCAATTTCCCGGACTATTACGTCTAGAATTAAATCACCCGACCCGGACTTTCCTAAGTTTGATATCTCCACCAAAAATGCATTCTCCTTTCTATGTAGATACATTAGTAATAAAGATGTAAAATCGTATGCGTTTTTTGTATGTACTTTCATTTGGAAAATGGTGAAAGTCTACTAATTTTTTACAGTTCACTACATTCTACTACATCTTTAAAAGCGAGAAATTACAGAATTGAATTGTACATTTTTTTGCTTACTTTAAACCATTCATATATTGGGATGGGATATCCAACAAGAGGACAGTCCAATTCAGCATTCTCCCTCACATGAGACAAGAGGTATCCGGGGACGTTCTGTCCATGACAAAATAAAACATTTTATTATTTTACAACTTTCACCAAAATGTTCTTCCATTTTTTATATAGTAACCAAAAGCTACATGATTCCTAACTAATTTTAGAAGCATACATGGGACAGTACATTGTTGTTGTTGTCAGCATCCTCGATCAGTAGTATAGGAGGACCTGGACAATAACAAATTTCCAATTTAAAATACATGTAATTAAAACATTTCATTACACTGTGTAGATAGTAGTAGACACACTCTTGTAATTTATTTTAAATCGACCAAAAGGAATAGACCCCGATTCCTCACCTTTCGTCATGTTCATGTGAGCTAGGGTTCTGTTGACAACAGACTTGGCAAATATGCAGGAAATTCCAATGACTAGGAGGAGGAGGACCGTCGACTGAAAAAGCACACCCGTCTTCATTATTCATCTGAAAAAAGTAGAACACAAAAAAATCACATCATCATGATCACATTGTCCATCCTCTTCAGTTGTTCAGTTCAGATCCCTCCTCTCCCTTTTCAGTAATACTCAATCAGTAAATCCACACACAGTAGTTTCTTTTAATATAATAATATCCGACAAAATGGTAAAAGAATTATTTGGTACAAAAGACTGGATGTACCCTTGAATAGCCAGATTATTGAGATAATTAATTACACGTAGTAGAATAGTAGGATGGTTGTAATTTAAACGTGTACTCATTTCAGTCTTTGACACAATGGAACAGTACCAAAATTTCATACATACGTATTACAAACACTACACACACACGCACACACACAGCCGTCGCGTCGATTCGTCTAGCAGTGTAAGACTACTACTAATAATTATTTCCTCTATTATTTATTGTGAGTGTCAAATTTTAAATGAACCTTCCCAGGCGTTGTCAAGTGGTGGATGTGTCTGTGGATACTTAGGTAATAAAAATCATGTTGCTTATTTTATGTGAGTTCAATACTAACATTTTACTCCGGTAGGAGCCAAGTAACTCAGAATAGTTTGCACCTATGAATTTGCTTACTCTTGCACAGGAGAAACTCAATGCTGTATCATTAAAATTATACACAAAGGTAATTAAACATGAGAGGTGCTGATCTTGCTCCTCAAAATCTACATCATAGTCATAATGATAATACAAATATTATTGGTTGTAGTAATGGATATTTTGCAAATAAAATAAATGCAATGTACAATAATTGTAAATGACTGTGCGTAGTACTCTTTTTTGCTGAGTCTTGGAATCTCCACACCAAAAAAAAAAGAAAATTGCTTACACATGACTCTTCTTTCCTTCCTTCATAAAATATGGTCATAAAAATCCTCAACACTTGTTCCAAATTTTGTAAATTTGTATTGTGTGTGAATTGCGTTACTCTGTTAAAATATTTTTATGACCCCCTCAATATAACTTTTAGTTTACATTTAAAATACCTATCTTTATGTCATGTAAAGAGAAGAATGAATGCAAAAATAAATAGCAGAACTGGACAAATCTAAATTAAATCTACTCTACAATAAACAGAATAACTAGACTGTTACTAACTACTTGTCCTTATTCAAAAGATCTAAAGTCTCACGACTACTAATAGTCAGTCACTGAATAATTTCAATATTTATTTTTTTAAAAAAAAACCTACTGAAGAAGCCGGCTGTACGAAGTACAATGTTGTTGAAACTTCCGAATGATCCTGGAACTGAGGAGGAGGAGATGTCGTGTGTTAGTTTTGTAAGACAATCACAAGTTGAATGTTCAAGATGACATGACAAACTGTGAGAAAATAAGACTTTGAAGAAAAGATACGCGACACTTTTCAATATGTCGTCGTCGTCAAAACAAAGTGATATTTATTCCTGATTACACTTACAACTATCCACACACACACTCACACACACCACCACCTTCATCACCCATGTCAAACATATTGTATGGAAGTGTACACACAATGAACGTTCCGTCCTCCAGTCTTTGATTTACAAGTTGTAAATTACAGCATAAGGAAACTCTCTCTCTCTCTCTCCTCCTATGTTCCAGTGAATCTTATCAAAAATGTAAAGACAAATAAAAATGGTAAGACAAGTTGAGCTAATAACTCCATAATCCTCCCAAATAGCTTTAGGGGAGACAAATGAGGGATAAGACAGAGAATTGTGTGGATTAATATTAATGGTGGCTCATCTCATCCATTTCACATGTCTTGAACGACTCAGTTGTGTAGATTACAAGTCCAAGAGTCAAACGACCCTTTTATAAGTACAAGATATTGCGGGCGTCCGCAAGTGTTTCATTACCAATCAAACACTTTTTCCCATTTGTCAATAACGTCTATTTAAAATGACTATACTAGTAGTATTGATATAAATGAATGTCATTTTTTGATTACTTTTTCTTTAATTGATGTCACCTGTACTTTAAAATGTATAGTCTTTTTGAAAAGTGTAAAGGTCATTTCTTTTCTGTTTTCAAAATGAGACAAAAATTGTGTATGTGACCTCGAAAAATGTTGTGTGTCGTTAATTTGCATGGTATCTATGAAGATGCAGAAGAAGACGAGAAAGTCAAGGATAGATTTTTAGAATGATTTCTCTACATTAATACTCGTACATTTCACCGTGTGTGTGCGTTTGTTGTATTACACATGCATGCTTCTTGGAAAATGTCAAACAAACAAGAAAGGCAAAGAGAGAAAAAGATGTTGCATTCAAATTCTACATTGTAACTTGTTGTGTAGATTTTGTTTAGCCTCTGCTCCAAATTTTATTGATTCAACGTTATTCATTCATTAATATTTGATTTCGAGTGTACATACAAAATACAAAGAGAGAGAGAGAGAGAACAAAAAATCCTGATGATGGTGGCTCGAGTTCCATGTTCATTTTTCTCGTTAATCTCTCCTAAACAAACTGAGCTTTCCATTATTTGTCCTGTTAATCCCATTTTTCCAAATTATGTCATTTCTTCCATACAAACACACTCGCTCTCTCTCTCTCTCTGTATTCGTTTTGTCCTATGATGATTCAATTATTTTTGAAAAAACATACACACACCGGATAATTATTATGCATCTGTAGTGGGATTCAAGTGGGTACAAATGATAGGAGGATAGAAAAAAATTGAGGGGCATGTGAATGAGAGGACACACACACACAATGGAACAACTGTAATATGTAATGTAGAAGAGACTAGGATTGATGTTCGTAAACAATAATAATAATAGCAAAGTACAAGTTGAGTAGAATAGAGTATAAAAAGGACTGGTGCTCATGTCCCACACACACAACACACACACCGAAGAGGTGCTCCTCTGTTCCCTAGTTTGCTCGTTTGGTATGTCCTTATAGTAAAAACAAACATTAAGTCGTATCGTAATCATTATCGTAAAGTCCTATCTAAATTCTTCCAGCTATTTATGTAGTCTCATATACACCTCACACACACACACACACACACAGTCAGCTCTATAGCATGAAGTGTACAAACAATCGATGAAACTAAACATAACAATCATGATTATAAACCTAGATGTCAAACAACCAGTCTAATGTACTTTGATTACGGCTCCTCTAAAACTCACACTACAGTAGTACACACACACAGACACACATTATGGAGTACCGTGTCTTGTGTGTGTGTTGTTGTTGGACCCACCTAAATAAGCTTTATCGTATAATATACTGTATGTGGGTTATATATATCCACTATGGTTGTTTGTTGCATAATAATATTTATGAAAACTATTAAGCCCATTAAAACCAGCTATGTTACGAGACTGTACATTCTCCTCCTTTTTTACACTCCCTTTGAGTTTACTTGTCATTGATATGCATTCACGGTACGTTCACGACAGCAGTCACAAATCACCCTAGTTATAAAATTAAGTAAATACTTACATTTCTCAATTATTACCAATCCTACATTTACCATTATTATGATGGTCAGTACAGTCTCAGCCTGAGTTTCTCAGAATGAACATTTTTTATAATTAAAGTGTCAATGATGTAACACTTCACCAGAATGAAGTTTACTCTTGGATTGATGGCGTAGAAAAAAGGGACAGTCTAAATAAATCTTCTGTTTAATAATAAGGGTCTACCACTTGGGCTTGAGATTTGTCAACTTCTAGTTTGGAGAGAGAAACAGGAAAACCCAGAACTGATAAGAAGAGCTGGAGAGAAGCCAGGTAAATTCTCCATGTGTCTGTGTGTACTGTGTGTGTGTGTCCAACTCTCCATGATTGATAAATATCCTCCTGATAAGGGACAAGACCTCAACGCAAGAGCGAGAGAGATGAGGACTTATCGATTGGATTTTTAGATGTCAAGTAGTCTCAGAACCACTCACAGGGAGTGACAAATGAAAATTGTAAGGGAGAGAGAGACTCTTTTTTCAACTTTTTTTCAAAAAATTCATCCCAATTTAATTTTGGAATGAATTCAAATTGCATAGAATACATAAATAGGTGTACTGGATGAACTCACCATTTTGAGTTAAGCCGTCCTTGTTCAAGATCAAGAATTTCCCATTCCGTGACGCAAACAAAAATTTCGTTTAAGAATATCCTTGCCGTTGTCATCCAGCATTGTCCTCCTACAATGAAAAGGGATACAAAAATGAAATTACAATATTTAAATTCAGTTAGAAATCAAAAATCAAATCTATCAATCAAAAAGCAATCGAATCACTTTTCAATCTCAACAAAAATCTCACAAGACAAGAGTAGATTGCATATTATTTTTAACTACTGCATTCATTTTAATGAGAATAATTTTAAATAAAGGTGTACACTGGGTTAAATGGATTGGATCAAAATAAAGTAGGTCTATTGACAGCTGAAAGGGAGAGAGTTGACGATAAAGATTTAGACAGTTAATCTACAGCTTTACATAGCTATGAAATCTGAGTCGTCACAAAAAATTCCACAAGTTTTTAAAAATTCGAGTCAGGGAAATTGCAACAGGTGTGCTCTTGTTTTTGACACACTCTCCTTGTTAAAATTCAATATATATAAAAATATTATACACTCACAAAGGAAAACAAGACTGTCCTACAATTCCATGGAGGTTGACATCAAGTCATTTTTTTGAGCACAATAAAAAACCAAGAAGAATGGATCACAATCACAACAACTATTTTTGTCCAAGGTGAATACGTTGTTAAAATCAGGGAATCACAATTCCATTTCCACTACCAATGAGAAAACTTTCAGATATATTCTTTCTTTCTCTCTAGTCCATCCACCGCCGGTTTATACTATTAAAAACTGTACAGGAACGGCGGTGAAGAGAAGCACATGCTTTTAGAAAAAAAATGGAACGATGACAAGTTGTGGCTGGGATTGAAAGTGAGAGGAAGACGGAGAAAAAACACAAAATAAACTTTTAATGGAACAAGAGAGTGAATTGAGTGAGTGAGAGTGAGTGTGTGTGTGTCTTGGGCACACAGCTGAGTCGTTTATTTATTTCGAGCTTTTTAGCCAAAAAGTTAGGTCATGGAACTAAACACCCAACTAAACTATTATATACTCTTCATCACTTTTACACACACACAACACATTACACACATTAAAGACTGTCACATTTTACAAGTCTATAATTCAAGTGTGTTGTTGTCATCAAACTAAAAAGCTTTCTTTTTTTAAAATCCCATCCAATTTGTTCGGTTGTGAAAAATCCTCGGTAAAATTTGTTGCAACTTTTTTTTACAAATCAACTTGATGAAATGTGTAGAACTACACAGTGTCCAACCACGTGTGTGTGTTGTGTAGGGGGATCCTAAGATTTGTCACTAATTCTTGGACCAAAGTACGGAGATGTTAAATAGTGTGAAGAAAGAATCCCAGTTTTGATTAATTTAATTAAATGAGGGAGGTCAACTTTGTTTTGTGGGAATTTTTTGACAGCACACTATTAAATTAAAAACACGGATTTAAACTACAGACACACACAAGGAAACTACACAGCGTGTGAGAATAGAGAAATCAAAAAAGAGTGTCGAATGTTTTTAATACACACACTCTCTCTCTCTTTCCCCCTTCTTATGACACAGAGCACAAAGAGAGAGGGACTGGGAGCAGCGAACAGTCTAACGACCACGAAAAACTAACAACGATGAAGCAATAATCTATTCAAGTGTGGACGTGGTGATAAATTTGTCCAGGTTTTTAAAGCATGGATTATCTCAGGAAGAAAGAGGGGGTCGTTCTGGGGGTCGGCCAAAAAATTTCTCCGGCGCTTGAAACACTTAAAACTTATGTACTTACAACTACAACTACACACAAACACATGCTCCACATGTATGTATTTTACTAAAAATATATTACACTCGTCCTTTTTTTAACTGTGTGCTTGAAACTAGAGACTGCAATACTTGCACGCATATTTCTTTTGTATATTATCTCCTCCCCCTCACATACTCTCTCACTGTGTGTATAAGTGCATGCTAAAATAGTATGTACAGTAAGTATGTACAGTAAGGGGAGAAGTGCAAAAGTAAAGGTTTAATCTGGATCAGAAAAGAGAGACAAGGCTCACACGTCAAAATCTATTCGGTCTCACGGAAAATATACTCTTTAGTTCCTCGTGAAAGCTCAAGTTGAAAGCATTAATGTAATTCTTCTGCTCCACTGTTAAATACTCCGTATGGCTAATGCATGTGTGTATTTTAGCTTGTCTCTCTCCCTGTCTGTGTGTCATTTTTTTGTGGGACTTCCCATGTATCGCCCAAAACAGACCGCGCGGACCACTTGCACTCTAAATATGCCAATAATAATTACCTTGTCAAATTTGTTCCCCCAACACACACACACTCACTCTCCCTCTTTCTCAAGTACACATCCCATGAATTACATTATTCAAAATATGGACAAAGATTTGTGATTTGAACTTGATATCGGAAATGTGTACTCAAAAATACAGGATCAAACATATTACACATAGCTGAGAGACACACACACGACTGTCTTTGTGTGAAATTGTTGTTTTTAATATTTCCATATCAATTGATATGAAAAATGTTACATTTTGTCTCGCAAAAATGTTTCTCCACACACTACACTACACAAGTACACACTGCACATGAAATGAAAGGATTGTGTAATTGTGTGTGTGTGTTTTGGGGATAAAAACAACTTTCTTTCATCGCCTCATCCAGCGAGAGAGAGAGAGAGAGAGAGGAGGGGGAGACGTGACACATAAAACACGTTGGTGTGTTAAAGACTTGTCAGCCTGGTCAAATGTCAATATAATTGCAAGATATTATCTTATCCCTGTTTTTTAGCTAATCATGTTTCACTCTCTTCACGTATGCTATGTAACTAATATGCTCCCTGATAAGTTATTAAAAGTGTGTGTAGAATACTAGGTTGGAAGGGTTGAAGTGGTCATGGGATGTAAATATATATTGTGTAGTTGATTCATTTGTATGTTACAATCATATTCATGATCATCATCGCCATATATTTTAACCTCATGTTTTACGAGGGTGGATTTCCCTTCAGTCTCCAACTCAACAGGGAAGTACATATTTTGTGGAATTCAAAACTGAGCCACATTGAACTAATGTTAGTTTTTTCGTATGTACATTTTTGTCCCTCTTCCCACGACACACACACACCACCACAAGTATTCAGAGTAATTGATATGTGTGTCTTGACTACACAATCCAAACTATGTGTATCATCCTCTCTCCCTTAAAATATTTCTGTTACAATTAGTACCCCTCATCCTTGTTTGTTGTTTCTGCTGTGTACTCGTGTTCTCTGTGGATTTTGTACGTGATGAAGAGAACAATATCAGGAATAAATAAATATTTTTTTTATCTCCCATTAACAACAATGCCTCACCATTAATTCCACTCATTCATCACATATTTTACATATGTCCATCTTGTGAATGTGTTCAACTGCTTGTACTAGGAGAGAGAGAGGGAGAGAGAGAGACACACACAACACATTAAATAAGCATGAGTAGCGTTTCACATTTTAATTTGTATTGACCGGTTAAAAATTATCTGAAATCATATTAGCAGACGTCCTTTAAATTCTTATTGATTATGCACATATTCACGTTGTAGTGTCAAGACATGACTCAAACTTTATTTACTGCATGACCACAGTTCTACAAAAAAAATGCGTACTGGATATACAGTGAAGGGAACGATACGATGTAACAAGCGTTTTGTGCAATATCTAAAACAGTTTCTATTCAAAAGACTCAAAATTTGGTACAGGAACTCCAGGATAGTTACTGACCACACATTATTTTTCATTTTCAATATAGTCAACTTTTGTCTTGACACGGGCCTCCAGTCTTGACCTCCAGGATTGGACAATTGTACGAAACTAATGTTTTTGGATTTTTGCCCACCATTTCTACAGAGATTTTTTTAAAGAGGCCAAATCTTGATGAGGAGTAGCACAGATCAAAACCTCCAAACGGCTCCAGACGAAACAGTCCAAAGGGTTGAGGTCAAGTCAGGAGGGCGGCCACTCGTCCTTGGAAACGACGTCCGGGACGCGTATTTCCCAATCCTACAATAGATTGGCACCATCAGTTTTTTCGGACTTTTGGAAACCTAACCTAACTTAAAATAACCTCATTTCACTCATTTTTCAGTTTTTAAGATTTTCTTAGAAAAATGCCAATTTATTGTAGGGTTGNTTGGCACCATCAGTTTTTTCGGACTTTTTGAAACCTAACCTAACTTAAAATAACCTCATTTCACTCATTTTTCAGTTTTTAAGATTTTCTTAGAAAAATGCCAATTTATTGTAGGGTTGGGATATACGCGTCCGGGACGCGTGATTCGAAAGACCATGTGGATTCGGCTGCGTAGGCAATTCACACAGGAGAAAGGACATACACAACACACACAACTTATAAAGGAGCCTTTCACCCTCAAGCTTATTTCTGTTGAGCCCTAAGCCATACAGTTAAAGGCTGGGTTTATTCCAACGACACACACACACATATGAGTATGAGTATTATACAAACAACGTATATATGGCAATGATTTTTGTTTTAGTTCATAATTATTGTGATGAATTCAATTAATTTACTATTTTGAAATAGCCGTCATGTTATGCATTTACATAAATTGATCACAAAAAATTAATATAATTTATTTCAGGTCAAAAAGTCAATCAAATAATTCTATATTTTTAACTTCTTGTTGTCATATTAAACTTTTAAACAATCCCAAATACGCTAAATTGAAAATTATTTTAAATGCACCATATATACCTTTTTCAAACCAATTTCCCTTTTCATTACCAATTTTTCAACATTATTAGGTCAATGGCCCGAACCATGCGATTTCGCATTTGGTTGATTCAGAAAAATATTTGTACCCAAAGATCTCTTTCTTTTTTTACTTCGCGCAACAAGTTCTTCATTACTCGGCCTACCAGACTGGATCCTTTTCGAACCACTTTTGAATCCAGATCGTTGTTTTCGTCTGGATTGAGAAGTTGGCTGAACAGAAATGTTCCGAGTTTTTTGTCCTCGATTTTGTTGTACCATAAATTGTTCTACTTGCATCTGTGTGTGTAATTGGGATAGGATATTGTTCCATTTTTGAAAGAGTTTCAAAAACCCTTGTGAATAATTGGATCTCTGGATAAGTTTTATTTTTGCAATATTTCTTTCTTGCTTCTCAAACTCGGCTTCAAATTGTTCTTTGAGTTCAACAGAAATGGTATTCGGGGCAATCTCAGGAACATGACAACGATCCATGTTTTCCCTAAGTTCGTATGGTTCTTGGTCGATGTCAGCACATTCATCATATTTTTGTTAGTCATGTCTCGAAAAAAATGGGGGTTCACAAATTCGCCAAAAGTAATCTTTGCCAACAGAAGCCTATCTTTATATTCCAGTTTGGGACTGTTGGCAACCTTTGCCCCAAACTTGTAATGCACAGCACATAAATGTTTGCAAAATGTTCGTCCATGTCCAACTGGACAATTACACTGCTGTTATAATATCAACTGTATACAAAATTTCTCGTTTGGATGACAATACACGATACAAGTTGTCTTCCCATTTTTCAACTGTCAAATTTTCTGCTTTTTTCAAAAGATGCGAATAATATATACCATTTTTGGGAACACGCTTGCTAGAGTAATCCAATAGCCGTCGTGTATGGTATGATTCTAATTCTCCACATACATATTCAATGAGAGCGACAGCATTGTATGCCTTACATCGTTGAAGAACATCTTTGAAAATCCTAATTGATGCTTTGACATAATTATTAATATCATTGCCTCTGGTCAATAAGTTTTTTCGATAACAAATTGCCCACTCTAACCTACGCTTCCAAAATTTTTGAACATGGTTTAAATATAAAGGGTACTTTAGTACAAGTTTGTCTTCCAAAAATTTGTTGCAAGACGCCGTACATACAGATTCCTTTTTAGCAAATAATATTTCACGAAACAGAAGCATGATACTTTTTCTATCTTTTTTATGAATATTGTTCTTTGAGTCCCACAACCATCTCCACATAGCCTGGCAAACGTGAAAACTACATAAAAACAGTGTTGACTCAAACTTCGCTTGAAGTGCTCCTCGTTCAGCTGGTGAATCGTCTGTCATGATGGCAGATGGAGCTTTCCGACCATTGAATCCAGTGTCTCCCAAGGCATCTTTGAAAGCACCAAATGCGTCCATATAATTGTCTTCTTTTTGTGATGTATGGAGAATACATCCAAGCGGAAGTCCGCCTTTAAAAATATATATATAATTATGAAACAAATTTGATTTAGTTTGTCAAAGATGAATTGCAAAATCATAAAGTCAATTAGTAGTAATGCGCTTAAACACAATGACGTACCCGCTTTTGATTCCCCAAACTGAAATGTTACACAAGTGTTGGTTTGGTCGCAGGATCCACTTGAATCGACAAACCCGATTTCTGACGAAAATGGTTGCCCATGACGTTTCGTTACTGGAGTCAGAATCACGACGACAAATGGATCTTCCTTTATAAATAGTGTGACACCCTCTTTTTCCCAATCAACTTTCCTTCGCATTAGAATCTGGTACATAGATTCAGAGTCGCGCCCTCCATAATGCTTGGTTCTACATTCCATTCTCAAAATATTGGAAAAATTTCTTCTTTGTTGCTGGTGACACCCGCAGGAAACTACAAGCCTCCGCCACATCAGTAAAATGAGAATGATCCAATTTGATCTGAAAATAAAATATCATTTTTTAAATTAGAACTTTTTAAAAAAAATAATCACCAATTATAAAATACAAATGGAAGCATAATATGTGTGTGTAATAATAACCTTAATTAGAGTAAGCAGGCCATTTTTCAATAGACATTTTTTGTCTTTTTGCAGGGTATTAGGAGTTACTTTTTTAACTTCCATATGGATTGTGGCCTGACAGTCTTTATCCCTTGAACTTTCGCTTGATTTATAATTAGGATTAGATGTCTTACTAATGCTACTGTGTTGGTAGGAATACACTTTTTTGTACTCTTTTCGTGACAACGGTCGACTTT
This sequence comes from Pygmarrhopalites habei, assembly GCA_009870185.1. Lineage (NCBI taxonomy): Eukaryota > Metazoa > Arthropoda > Collembola > Symphypleona > Arrhopalitidae > Pygmarrhopalites > Pygmarrhopalites habei. The sequence continues at coordinate 672 of WJFB01001598.1, read as the reverse complement.
CACGGACAATCCAATTAGTACTAGTTTTTTCACTGAATGGCTGAATCCAACTATGAAGTCCATTTTTAATATTAATATTTTCATTTGGCAACTTTGTCTGTAACACTGCCTCAAATGAATCCTCTTTTGATGCAAATGAATGTATGTAGAAAGGAGGCTGAAATTCCTTCAACAGGGTTTCAAACTCTTCACCCTGTAAAGTCATTTTAGATGTAACGACAAAAATGAAATGGGTAAAATACTAGGAAATCCTTCACAGGGTTGGTGAACTGATAAGGTTATAAAGATTGCCCTTCCATAGTCCATGCTGTTTGCTTTAAGGCTCAACAGAAACAAGCGTGAGGATGAAAGGCTCTTTTCTAAGTTGTGTGTTGTGTATGTGTCCTCTCTCCTATGTGAATTGCCTATGCAGCCGAATCCACATGGCCTTTCGAATCACGCGTCCGGGACGTCCTGTCGTAGCAAGGCTTGAGTAATATTCGCCGTGTGTGCTCGTGCAGAATCTTGCTGGAAGCTGCAAAGTTTACTTTTGATATATTTTCGGACGTGTGGTTTGATGATGGGTACTATATCTTGAAAGAATTTTTTTGCCTTGACCTTGACCCCTGGGGCACAAAATTGAGGTCAGAAACCCCGTTTCATGACACAGGCGGGAATATCATGACCTTGGGC
>WJFB01001597.1:0-28884 GCA_009870185.1 Pygmarrhopalites habei | reverse complement strand
CACATTCCCATACACTCTGGGTCACAGTCGACTCATTTGGAGTCAAATATGCACAAAGTTCGTGCTTAAATGCACCACAATTTGTTGATAATCTTTTTACGATTTTGACCGAATTCACCCCATTCTACGGTACTCAATTCTTTACCAAATAAGAAAGATGACCCAATTCCCTCATACTCATCTGTTCACCTACATAAATATGTATGAGGGAGTTTAGGCTTTTCAACACGAAGGCAGATACACATCACAAGAGAATAATTGGTGTAGACTTCTCCTGTCTCTGAGAATCCAAAAAATGTAGGTCAGAGAAAAAGAGTTAGTCCTCCGGACTCAATGCATCCGTCAGATCATCCGTGCATAATTGATAGGGACGGAGAAAAGACTTAAATGTCATTAAAGTCGTTGTTGATCATTAGTCGGTGCAGTCTGCATGCATTAAGGCAAAAAAATGATGACATGCTTTACACAATGCCCTAAAAGTTGAACATGTGTGTGAGACTGGAGGAGGGGAAGAATGAAATCTGCTTTCAGTGCATAGGTTTCATTGCACTGCTCCTTTCGTGCATGTAATTGTCCTCAAGAAAACAAGTCTGTTTTCACCAAGGAGGGCAAATAATTAGCATGGTAATGGATGTTTGGAGAGAATACAAATGAGGGGATTCATGCCGTCTCCTCCTCCAGTGCTCAAGAATGAGAGACCATGAAAGGGAATACTCTTGTTTGTGTGTGTGTGTCTTTCTCTGTCTGTGACATCTTTTTAGCACAGCACCTGTATCATGACACTCATCAAAAAACTTACTTCATAGTTGCTAACACTCGTAGTCACACTTGTCCTTCTCAAGATGTTCATGCTCATTAGAGAATGGGAGAAGGAAAATTAAAATTTGCATGACACACACACTCACTCTCTTCCTCATTGTGCTGTGTACATCCACTCCTCCACTGCATGTCCTGTGTGATAGATATGTACGCTTGTGAACTCTTTCGAAATTGTGATGATGAGAAAGAGTGAAGGAGACGCGGAGGAGGAGGGACAAACTTAAAATATATTAACATGACTTAAGTCCACATGATCCCTTTGACTGGTTAATTTGCCCGTGCTTGTACAAGGGAGAAAAGCAAACAGAGACTCGGAGCGAGGGATAAATTTTTTTGGAAAAATGTCTTTAGTGAACTGTGAACTACAAACATCAGCAATGCAGGGGAAGTGACGTGACGTTAGTTGGAGTTGGAGGAAAGAGTCGCAATTAGCCACAGATATTTAGGCTAAGGCATGTGCCTCTCTCCTGTCCCTACTCAAGTACAACGTATGAGTACCCACACTTTAGTATGCAACCGCGGAGGACGTAGGTAATGACTTGGAGAGGACAATAGAAGAACAATGAAAGCTATTCGAGAGTGCCAAAATAAGAGAGGGAGAGAACTGTGTTTCAACTGTAGAAACATTAGCATTGAAGCGGGATGACAGAAATGTCCATGGGTGCCAAGCTCGGAAGGTTAAGTCTAATCTATCAAAGACTATCTATTACGTGTCCTGTGTGTACGATAGAGAGAGAGAGTGTGTGTTGCAGTCTTTTTACATGCTGTTTTTAAATGTAGGGACACTCTTGATGATGCTCTTGTTAAATGTAACTCTCTCTCCCTCTCCGCGAGTCTCACAAATTTAAAGGACATTACGGTTCCTGTATTATGTAAGTCAAAGGCACTCCATGGGCCTACATCTTTGGTGAGCTCCAGATAATATTGTTCCTTCATGCAACCTACACATGCTACATGTGCGGAGTATGTGTGTACTAGACTGTACAGTGTAAGTATGTACTTGGGAAACGTGTGTGCGTCGTGTGTGCGGTTGGTTATGTGGTAGAGTGGCTGTTTTGCATACACCATGCAGGGAAGAGAGACTTTGTAAAAGAGAGTAGGATTGAGGAAGACTGTGTGTGTGAGACACACAGAGAGAGTGTGAGTGTGTGAAGGGAACGGTTTTGGCACGGATTGGTGTGTACGGAGAGCCGGGAAATCCTGCGAGGAGGATGAGGTGTCTAAATTAGTGAGAAAAGACCGGGAGGAACTTTATCTTACATTACGTGTTGAGTCATATACAATGTTTTGAGACAGGGTTTTTGTATTCTCTCTATCTCGGCTGTATCTCGTGTGTGTATGTAGAAAGTAGAAGAACAGGCCACTTAGAACGGTAGAGATTTTGTGGGGGAAAGGGGATTGTGTAGCAAAACTGGTGTGTGTGTGGCTGTAGGTAGTCAAAGATATAAAGAAATGCCTCTCAGCACAGGGATTGGTGGCTGTTTGATGGTGGTAAAGAAACGTTACCCCTTGTGTCTTCTTGTGTCTCTTTTTTCATTCCCCGTCTCTCCCTCTCTCTCTCTTTGTAATTTTTGAGCACTTAAGTAGCGCTAGGTATACACAAAACACGCACAAAGAGAGGAAAGAGTGTCTCTATAGGCTGACACTGACTTTCTGTGGATCCTGGCTTTATATGAATTAGATAATCTAAGCTGTGTGTGTGTGGATTGGGATGACATAGGAAGAAGAATTGCACAACTAAATATACACGGGATCAGGGGGGTAGAAAATATGTACGACTTGAGAATGGATGGAGGGGCGTCCCTACACACACCGTTAAAATAGTTGGAATAAGAGATGAGATAAGGTAGGCCCACATTGACGATCTCTCGGTGTGGTGTATCTCTTTCCCTCTCTACTTTTCCAGTTGCCTCACAACTCATCTCGCCGAGAACCTAATACTACATTATACACACACTACACACACACGGGGAGACACACACTGCCGCTATTATAGAATAAAGAGGAATAAGAGAGAACATTCAATCGGTGTCGGTTTCTTCGGTCTTAGTCCCACATTTCAATTTTAAGTTGCTCCCAAAACACGAGACGATTTGTTGTGCCTGAAACACACACACACACACGAACACAATACTACACACAGGGGAAAACTTTTTACCATTACCGCTGCCGCCACCGTCCCGCTGATATTGTACATTTAATCCCACAAGGCAACACAAAAGACACACAAATCAATTTCTCTCTCTCCACACAACACACGTCGCCATCACCACACATCACGAAAACTTGGAGAATTTTTTTATACGTTATACGACTTTATAAGTTGACTGGCAAAACACCCCCTCGGGATAAATCCTGTCATTCTCAATTTTCGGACTTTGTTGATTCAGGTACAGCCACTTTCTATTTTACATTTTGAATTTGTTTTTTTTGTGTGTGTGCAGCCAACAATTTTTTTTCGATTGTTTTTGACAAGTCTATTTCTCTTCCTTCTTTTTCTGTTCTCCGAATCATTATTAATTCTATCAATTTTAGCACTACTTTATTACTAACTGACTTTTTCGCTACACAGCCCCTCCAGGTCAAAGTGTTCCCAGCAGTGAATTTTGTTGATGACAGTGTGCAGAATAATATTTGAGAGTTTACCAATATTTTTAAAAATTGAGAAACCCACTCGTGTAAAATCATCTCTTTTCTTTTATTTAAAAAAGTCTCACTCTCCTCCGTTTAATATTAGAAATAGCATTAGACATGTTGTATCCAAACACGACACACTCACACACACATCCTAAATAACATATTAATGGGGGAAACATGCCGCTTCTGTTTGTGTGGTGTGTGTACACATGTATTCCCTCTCACCGCTGTCCCATATATAAATGTCGATAGACAGTGTGTGGGATTTTTGAGAGAAAAAGTAGCAGTTCAATTCATTAATCAATATAGAGAGTCTGTCTTATTGGGTGAATACAAATCGAGTATAAAAGAGTTCTCTCAAAAGAGAGAGAAAGGAGAGAGAGAGAGAGAGATTGAGGAGGGAAAGGAAGGAGGAGGAGGAGAAGGGAGTGTGGGTAATGGGACTGTGGTTAATTATAGCTTGGAGCCCTCTCGACTTAGATAAAGTCATGTTTTATGAAAGTGTTAATTGAAATCATAATTTTACCCGAGATCATTTCAATCTTGGGCAGCTTGGGTGTGTGTGTGAGAGGCTGGTGCCTGTTCAAGTTCAAGAAATGGCAGACGGCATGCGGCACCATTCAACCTATACATTATGAATGTGTGTGTGTGTTGGGGGTGGAGGGGGTGTGATAGGAAAGCGGCGTGAGTGTTAGTCCCATGAAAATTCATGCTTTACCATGCGAAGAACCTCAGAGTGGTGGAAGAGTAATGGGAATCATAGGAAATGACGAATGAAATGCCCGAGCCTCTCTCTCTTTCCCGGATCCCGGAGTGACAGAATTGTGTAGCCTGGGAGAAACTGTGTTTAGTCAGAGGGAAAATCGTTCTCAAAACCACAACCACAGGAATCAACCTCAATCAAACGGTCTTGACTTATGTCTTGTCAGATGGGGAGAATTGAGAGTAGAGCGAACGAGAGTCTGATACTTTACACGAATTATTATTTTGACATAAGTACCTTCAAATGTGTCTTGTGGGTGAGGAGGCTGTGATTGGGATTTTTGAAACACCTACACTCATTTTTTGTTTTTTGTGCACTTTTTTGTACAGGTCTGATAAGAAGGGAGACAGAGATGGGTGACGTCACGGAAGTGGAAATTCCAACAGCAGGTATGACTGTATTTTCATGAGTGTTTTCTATATGCGAGCTAGAGATGATGAACCCCAGAAAGAGATTCTATATAGGTCATTCAGAGGCGGTGGAAGGGAGTCAGATGTTTCTATGCAAGAATGCAAATGCATTGTACAGAGGTACAGCTTTCCATCGGTACAGTTTCTCTGACGATGAGTTAAGCAAGGATTTCATTGCTGATTAAGACGACAGTCCTGATAAACATTTAAGCTGGAGTCTAGCTTATTTGATTTTGTCAAGTTACCTGATAGAGAAAAAAATTGAAAGCGGATGTCATGAAAAAATTCAAGGGAGTCATTTGTTTATTTAGAGTAATTTTTAAGGCGGAAAAGAAAGCTATGCTTCTGAGAAAGGGAATCTTTAGTAATTTGTATCCTTCTCCTTGTCGTATTCAATTTTACATCTTCTACGAATGTTATTTAAACAGACATTCATCAAAACCATGGATTTTCTTCCTGGAGATTTCTAATAAATACTGTAATTAGAATAAAAATGGAAAAGGAAAAAAAATTCTGAGAATTATCTCCTTTTTTTACGGTCTATAGATTCCATTGTACTGTAAAAATGTTAGACATGAAAAAAATGCTGTAAAAAATTCTTAAATTTTTTCAAATATTTTTATGATTTTAATTCCCAAAACGTGAGTACACTTTTTTGTCCATGTAAGAAATTTATGCAATAGACAACAAAAATACATGAACAATTATTTTCTATAGGAGGAACTTTTGCCGGTGAGGAACCCAAGAAACGGCCAAAGGTTTTTGTCCACTGGGCTCGTCCTAAGAGTTATTTGTACGAGTACAATTATGACTACGGATCCAACTACTACCGTCCCATGATCGACTACCTTGACCAAAGAGCCAAGGGTATTCGACCGGACGTCCCCAAACCAATGGCCTGGGAAGAAAGGTGACAATCACACACATAATTTTATGTCCTTACTTTCTCTTTTACAAATACAGGACGTATACCACTCCCGCCAAACTCCCCAAATTTATGTCATAACTTCTTGTCTCTTGGAGCGACATGTCTTCGAAGCAAAACTTCCATATTAATCCATACAAAGTAGTTGAAAGAAGAAAGTGCAAAGGATTTTTCAGGAGGTCATGGTCACAGGCAGAGGATGAATTTATTCCTTGTTGGTCTCCATTTATAAATTTTTACATTCACATCTGCTAGCATCTAGAATTAATGGTCACAGAACACGTTCCGTCCTCCCCCCACCCTTCCCCCCCTTCGAAAACCCCTTAGATGCGTGAATAATGAGAATGTCTAGGAAAGCTTTTTAGAAAGGCCCCCTCCGAATTTTAGGGATTTTCAGGCCCGCTAAGTTTTTCTCAGGGATGAAGGTGTTTGCATGCTTGCATCAACTTTTGGGATGTTTAGCATCCTCTGAGCATTCAAAAAGTACAAACAAAAAGTTGATGCAAGCTTGCAAACACCTTGATTTCATCAGCTGAATTTGGACAGTTTTTGTGTCCAATTTTACACATTTGCTACAGTCCTACATTACCACTTCGATGGTTTCCTTCAATTTTATTTTCTAAACAACCTGGGTCATACAGCAAACAATCTCAAACAAAAATTTAAAATTTCGCGGCAAACGTCAGTGCAGTAATAATTAAAAACGTTTTAAAGAAAACAAAGCGGGCCGGATTTTCAAAGAAATCTGATGGGGTCCTTTGATATCCAAGTCTCACAACAGCGTGACACAGGATACACAGCGTATGTACATAAATTATCACTCCCATGTAGTCTCCGTCCTTCTCTTATTCACACGACTTGCATTATGTATGTTACGTATTTGTGTGTGTAGAAGAAGAGTGGAGAAGAAGAAAAGTCTTTAAGATGTACAGAGAATTTTAAAATACTTTGTCTGATACTTTGTCTTACATGATTTCCACTACTTTATAACTTGTAAATTTACCGCGATGTAGTAATTCCTGTGACCTACAAACAAAGAAAAACCCGTACTTTCTCTTATCTTGTAACTGTTATGCTTTTGTGTGTAATACTTTCCCCACACATTCAGCCATATTTCCTGATCCGATTCATACGACGAGAAGTTGCTAAGACCGTTTCAAATACACAATACATTTTGTGCACATCTTTCAATATGGAAGGGACTCATTGATACGAAATAATCTTCAAAAAGTTAACTTTAATTACATTTGTAGTTGAACTTTCTTTGTACAATCTTCTTTCCCGTCTCCTCCTCCTGTGTGTTGTGTATGGAATTATAAATCTTTTATTGCTTATTCCAGGGCTTTGAGATCCTACATGGAGAGAGTCAGAAGAACTTCTTCTCTGCGACACACCAGGTAAAGTTTTTTGTGAGAACCAGAGTAAAACATAAATAAATTATGAAGCGTTACATTCATTTTTATGGCATTTGTTTTCTGTAGAGACACCGAGCTTCTCCAAAGTATGAGAAGCAATACTAGTCACTACATTGCCCATACTAAAACCTACGCTCGAAAAGTCACCGTCGGTTTTTAAAAGAAAAGAAAAGAAAAAAGGAGAAAGCGGAGGAGGAGGGAGAAAGTGTAATATCTGGAATAAATGCAGAGCCAAGTTAAATAACATCTGGTGTACATTTCCTGTGTATATTAATATATATATATATATATATATATATATATATAACTAAATAAATATAATTAATGAAAATATGTAAATATATATTACGATGGAGTTTGGATAGAATCCAAATAAATATAAAACAAAAATACATAAACATAAATAAATAAAAATATAAAAAATTACGTATACGTATTCCGTATAAGCATAATTTACATGCTTCATACTTCTTATCTATACTAATTACATGAATTTGTTGAAGTACGAACGTCAAAATAATTTGCAAAAAAAATAAAACTTGGGGGATTGATTGGTTTTATTCACCAATAAATTCCTTGTTCTATTTTCTGACTGCTTTTGTTCTAGTCACTTTCTCCATTAATCCTGGACAGTGAAAATGAGGTTTCTAATATTTTAAACATCGACTACACATCAGATTTCACATAATCTCAATTTATCCAAGTTGACACGAGAGAGAGGGGAGAAAATTCAAATTTTTTCCATAGACTAAATTTACACAAGAGAGACAATCATTTCTTGGCTGAAAAGAGAATTTACAATTTCTTTTTGTCACATGGATACACTAGTTTACTACACGTATTTAGAATGTACAAAAATATGTAGAGGGACCACATTACTTATCAGTTATCACTCGACATCAGCTCACAGATTGACGTGCAGAACAAATCATTATCGAGACAAGTCATCAACAAATCACGCATAATGTGTTTTGTGTGAGTACACGAGGTTCAAGTCGGTTGGGATGTTGATGAGTATGAGGAAGAATCTACCTTGAACTATCATCCTACCTAAAAATATCTGTGTGTAACGTTCAGAATTGAGGGTCAGGAATTTTAACCCACCAAAAAGAAATCGTTTGACGGTACTATGTCACTCATGAAGTGGTACAAGAGGTTAAATGTGCTGGAATCCAGTAAAAAATTTAATTAATTCAATAAACAGAAGGAAAGACAGGGAAGTAAAATATCAATAATCGGATACGAGGAAAACTGGAGTTATCACCTATAATCATCTCAATACTTTTGTCACACTTTTCCTTGTATCATCATCGGGACAAAAAAAGTTAAAAAGGAGAGCAAGAATGTGGAAGGTAATCCTGTATATCGACATGTATAATAATTTTGGACGACATGACTCAGCCACGTCAATGACATTTCCATTGTAAAACAATTATGTAAAAACATTCATTCAGCTAAATATTCCTCTTTACAATTTAATAGAATTTCCAAATTTTTCCTCCTATATTGAAAAACTGGGGAACTTGGAATACACACACAAGGTAAAAGCCTTGCAAGAAATGCTCTTTGAATAATATTTCATTCCGCCCAGTAACCTTTCTTTTGCTAGACAATTCTCCAAGAGTGAATTCACACATAAATACAACGTTTTGACCAAACAGTGGTTAGCTTTTCTCTGGTGATATTCAGGAAAAAATTATACTATCTCTCCATTTCCTTCTCTTTCAGCATTCCTATTATTTCCTATGTATTAGCTGTAGTTAAAAGGTGGATCAATGATACAGAATTTTATTGAAATCAATTGAAACTATTTCAAGAGGTATGGGTGTAACAAAACAGCTGATGGAGTGAATATGTAAAAATGTACACAAGGGCAAAGTCATAACTCAGAAGGAAACAAGCTTCCTCCTCCTTCTCTTCTCCTTCCCCTTAAAATAACTCGTCACTACAAATCTTGGAGTCAGCTGCTTTGACTATTTTTTCTTTCAGCTGTTTCAAACAGCCTGATTTGCTGTTCTTTGAGAAACAAGTTGCTTTAAAGAACATTAGGACATTGGAGGAAAAAACACCTTTTGTGTATCAACTTGTTTTATGTAATGCCCCTCGAATAACTGGGTCTGTCTATACTAATGCTACATTACGTGTCATGAACACTACACACACGCAGCCACGCTGGCTAGTGTAAAGATTTTGAGAGAGAGAGAGAGAGTTAACACAGGATCATAGTCACAATTCATCCAGGATTCTTACCTTAGGCCATGAAATTATACAATGGATTGGGAAGGTAAAAAAAATATAATGAGAAGAGGAATCATTCAATGTATTATGCACTCATGTTAACAATGGCATGTTGGGCTGGTCGAGAGGAACATCTACTCGTCTGCTCTTTTTAAGTGGTCAGTTGTGGTTTGTGATTCATCTGCCGATGGTCACTCACCTTCCAAATATAAATTATATCATTTTTTAACCAAAAATTTTAAGTAGTGTCTTTATTCTCACATAAGTTAAGCTTGGTCTGTGTGGAGTGATTCGAGAGACGACAAATTGGGATCTCTTTTTGTTTTGAAGAATTTGGTCGAGTCAGAAAATCAGTAAGAAAATATTGGGATTTACATACTAAACATTATTTGCAATTATTGAGTCTTGGATGAGGTGTATTCTTTGCAAGTTGGCTAGAGATTGGTAAACAGTAGAGAAAGAGATTTTTGTATTGGTTAATAAAAATTTAATAAAATATTACTTTTGGAAAGTTGTGATTTCAAAAAGTTCAAAATGCAGCGAGGCAGATGAATGTTTGCAAGTTTCTTGACAAGATACATCATATTTCTTATGGTATTCTTTGAAGAAATTTATTTAGATGTGTGTCAACATTGTGCTATAAATATTTGTAATAATAATCACACGCCGTATTTTACGTCATTCTAGTAAATCTTTTGAGATAATACGAGATTCTTACTAAAAATAGTCACTGTCCAGCTTGGTTCACTGAAGGAATATTATCAGAGGAGGACTGGGGAACTCTAGGGTTGTGTATGTTTAGCATAGCGCTGGCCTTCTTGTAAAATAACGTAAGTGTAGTTGGCCCCTGACGCAGTATGAAAGCGAGCGCTAGTGTACAATAAGAGCGTATGCTGCGTCAGGGGTGAAATGTACTTACGTCATTTCGCATTTAGGCCAGCGATATGTAGGTTTTCCTTTGTGATGGTCAAAAGATTCATTTTTTAAAAATAATCATAATTCTATCTGAGACAGGGAATAGTTGGTTGGGGCAAAACATGACAATTTGGTAGTTACTCCAAATTACACGCAAGTAATAATGTAGTATGAGTACACACTCTCACAACAGATGTGTGCAATTCATTTGAACTTTAAAAAAGTTATTTTTATTCAAGTGAAGAGGACTGGATTGAACCAGGAGCCTATATCAATTGACTAGAGTATTTTTATGTACAACGCACATAAGCATTATGTGGTGCATGCATGTGAGAGAATCATTCATCAGAGTCCACACACAATCAAAGCTATTGCCATTTACATGCAAGGTTTCTTTGCAAAATCAGAACGCTCTCTATATTTATCCCTATTTGTCCTGTCAATCAAAATTTGCATAGACCTTCCCTCGGAATGACTCTTCTACTGTGGAGAAGTTAGTAGCAGCTGAAGAAGTTTTGATCTCTCTCTCACTCTCACCATTTTATATTGAAAGTTCAAGAAACAAGAGCAGCTAGCAACAAAATTGTTCAAGTCCTCTTTCTTTTCCTTGCTGTTCCTTACGATGAAATGATCATATGAGTCATTCGTACGTCAACGAGAAATGAACATGTGATTTCTTTCTCGCTCTCTCTTCTACTTTTAAAAGTACAGTTAAAAACTTGTGTTTATACTATGCCATCCTACTCAAGAATAGCAGATTTCTTTATCTTTGTTAGTCAATCCAAAGGTCTTGATGCTATCCTCGCTTCAATGTATACTAAAATATTGAAATAAGGCTTACAATTCTACAGACCTTATCAAATGTCAATGCAAATACAACATCGTCCTCTCTCTCTCTTGCTGTAATAGAAGAGTGTTTGTAAAAAGTGTCCGTTTACATTTCATTCCCAATCACCTCCTCACAGTTATATTAATACTAGTAGTTGTAGTACAAATGTAAAGGAATTATTTGAATAAACTTTCTCAATGCCCTTATCTCCTAGCTAACTTATGGCGGTATGTAAACTACACTGTACTCATCCTGCCCCTGTTGCGTGTGTGAAACACTCACAGAAAAATTGTACATATGAATGACTTTTACATGATACCTAGGCAGCCACATGCTGAGTTCTCTCTTCTATTTATTCTTGTAAATTCAAGTATTTGTCCTCAGTCGTCAGCTACAAGGAAATTGCGTGTTGGAACCAAAGAAAATAGTTGAAGTGTGGATGTGTCAGGCGTCACAGGGTTTATGCCTTAAACCCCTCAAATCTCACTCTACTTTTTCTCTGCTCAGTAACTGAACTGTTTTACGAATATTCGCTGTGTCTGTGTTTTGCAGGATAATTTGGATAGTCAATAAAATACAAAATGATCCTTCGCCTAATTTCGATACTGATTGTATTCTCTGCGAGTAAGTTTATGCACTTTTCTCAAACTAAAATTTACATCTTATGACACAAAGCTTGATTGGATTATTAAGCAGAGTTATTTTAAATAATTGCAGGCAGTTTGGCAGGGACGAAAGACAATGCAGTGCACACAGAGGACTTACCCGTAATCGGGTCGTCTTACATTGTCCAGGGAACTCTGTACATTCCTTATGCAGAGATAGAAGAGCCTTTCAGTGCATGGGTTGACATCAAGAATGGAACTGGAAGGAGTCGTATTGACTTTTATGGAGGTTTGTTTCACCATTAAGAATTGTTGGTTTAAAAAAATATCCTTTTGAAGTGTGTGGGAGTCAAATTATGCAATATTCTAATGCGTTATGGAATGTCAAATTCTTTAAAGCAAGAATGAAATGAATTGCGACAGGATATGGTGAGTAAAGTTACATTACAGTTAATAACTTCCTGCACGATTTTTCATTCTCTGGACAGGGGTCACAAAGACATACCAATTGGGGTCTGTAAATGGGTTTGGAGTCATGAGGAAAGTTGTCCCGATGACCACGGAAAAAGTCCTGAATCAACTCACATGCTTCGAAGTATGTTACTTCATATAAAGAAGAAGAAAAATTTTATTCAAAGTTACTAAACTTTTTTATTACTAAATATTAGCATTACCTGAATAACACATCAACTTACATATATGTTAGGTCAATGGGACGGCCGAGTCTGAAGTTCATCCGCAGAGCATTCTTCCGGATACGGAAAATTTTGTTGTAAGGCTTTTAATTAGAATCCCACAATTCATGTTTCCCCATAAGATCGAAAACTGAGATTTAAAATTTTGGATTCTCACAAAAAATACAATTCAAAGAAAAACGCACAGATTGTTTTACATAAATGAAAATATTTTGAATGATGATTGACAGTATGTGGGGACGGATGTTGTGAACAGCATTGACTGTCGAAAGTACCAACTGGTTCAAAAGTTGGGCCAGAAGATCAACAAGTATACCTATTGGATCAAAGTAGAGGTACATTATTTATTTTTTGCATATTTTTCTACAACTCATGACCACTCGATTAATTAATTACCTTTTCGGGTTTGTTCATAGCCATCCCCAGTAGATCCTAACATCGAAGTTGGTGTACCACTCAAGTACGAAATGAGAGGGTACAACACGCTCTTAGGTGAAACCCACATTACTTGTCAATTTTTAATTATTTAAAAGCTACGCTATAAATAGTGATAATGCTCATTTCTAAAAATAAATTGTCTCTAATCCTCCAGGTTCACACTACGACCACTATTATTTGCTTTACACTTGGTTCTCTGCGGAATCCCCAGAAGATGATGTGTTCAAAGTGCCTGAGGGTGAGTTATTTGCGATTAGTTAGAAAATATGTGATTTAATATACTGATATCCTCGCGTATCAATATGTCGCATGTGGACAGATGTGAGATGTGGAGACTTCCCTGGTCCTGGACTTGACCATAGGACGATCGCCACTTTTAACCCAATGCACGAATTTACATCTATCAACCACAACGACCACCATGTCCTCAAGGGTTTTGATGACTTCATGACTGCCCATGGAAAGACTTACAAACATGAAAAGGAACATCACAAAAGACTCAACATTTTCCGTCATAATTTCCGTTACATCCACAGTAAAAATCGACAAGGTGAGGAGAAGGGCAGGATCATGATGACTAGTAGATTTTCAGTACTCTACTAATTAAAAACATATTTAATTAAAAGTTTTTAATGACGACTCATCAAAATCACATTTACACAACTATGATTCCCTAATGTGATTATCCTTTATGCAAATATTAGGCCTGTCCTACAAACTAGCTGTCAACCATTTGGCAGACCGAACCGACGACGAACGAAGGGTAAATAATTATAATCCATTATTAATGAATGTAATTTGGGATGGGTAGTATCCTCGCATTAATTTTTGTCACGTACCTCATCCCACATTTTGCTCATTGAGGATGGTGGGGGATCGTGATGGAATTCTTCTTTTTTTCAAGCAATACATTCCCTCTCTCTCTGATATTCTCATAATATCTTTCTAAAAAAAGACAGCCCATATTTGGATTATATGACAGGGAGCAGGGATGATAGAAGGGAGGGTGGGAAAACAAAATTTACCACAACCATCAATATCCTTTATTGACGAAGAGGGGAAATCTGTTGAATTTCAAAATCACATGGATTTTCTCTTTTCACAATGCATTGCCCCCTCCACACACACACACACACGACACTCGAACAGTCTCCCTAAAATAATAATTCGAAGAAAAATCGATTTCGATTTTCTCTTATGTTGGTCATAGAAAATAATGGGGAAAAAGAGAAAGAGAGAGAAACAGAGGTGAAGCTCATAAGATGACGACTGTTGGGTTTTCACATTTCTAAATAATTCTGAAATGTGTGTGTGTGATGTGTGGAACTCTTCCAGTTGAGTAGAGAAGGGAAAACGAGAGACGCATACACATGTGTGTGTAGACTCTGAGAGAGAGGATTTATGAGGAAGATGGAAAATGAAATTTACACAAATTGTTGGAAACCTCTTCTCTCTCTTCTTTTGGTTTTGAACTTGTTTGTCATGCTTTCTCCTCCTCCGTTCTGACAATAGTTCTTTGTCTATTTTCCCCCTCTTCAAGGTTCTTCGTGGTCGTCGACACACAAAGGGCTATAATGGTGGTCAACCATTCCATGGTTACAAGGCAAAAGATGTCAAATCTCTCCCAGCAAGCTTTGACTGGAGATTGTATGGTGCGTTCATTTTATTTTTACTATTTATTCTTCTCTCATTTATTCAGGACATTTTTGTTTGTACGACAAATACCACACAACTGTGCCATGCTACACTCAATTTTTAGACTAACACATTCTTTCTAAAACGTTTATTTCTCACCAATTTTTTGCACTATATTTCATTGTCAAAAACATGCTTTCCAATATTTAAGAAAATTCTTTAAATTTCGAATTTTTTAAAAAAACAATTTCAGGAGCTGTGACGCCGGTGAAAGGTAAAATCCTCACGTGGAAGATTGGAAGAAAGTGAAAGGGATTCTTCCACTTTAATTAATTCCTTTGTTCCCTCACAATGGTTTTTGAGTGGATGTGTGTGCGTGTGTGTGGAGGAATTTCTACAAACAATGCACCATACAAGCTCTGCCAAGAATCATCCTCACCTCAAAATGAAAATGAAAATAATTCTAATGAAACCTTCCCTGGATTATTAATCACACTACAATCTCTTAATCAAGATTGTGGGATTACTATGTGAAAAAACAGACCCATTCTCTTTATTCCAATAAAATTCATGGAATATTAATTTGTGCAATGCCCCATTTTCTAGATCAAAGTGTTTGTGGCTCGTGCTGGAGTTTCGGTACGATCGGAACGGTGGAAGGAGCGTACTTTTTGAAGACCGGGGAATTGATCCGTCTGTCACAGCAGGTTCGCAAAGAATCTTTGATCCTTAATTAAGTGAACAACCATTCATTTACTTCATTTGTATGAAAGAGCCCCTCAACATCGATGGGACGTAATAAAGTCCGTCTCGTTAGAACTTGTGACAATCATTAGGGATTGAAATGTACATGTATACATATGCGTATAGAACCGATGCGGGTGATCATGATGTTTGCTGGAATATTTTATTTGTATGGAATAGAAAAATGTACAGACTTATAATATATATTGTGCAATATTTCAAATGGACCAAACTCTGACGCGATGTCCACTCTCCCAATCGATATTTTTTTGTTTATAATGACTGTCCCTGTTGTGAATCTTGGAAGACGAGGCACTTTGGACAATGAGTTTTTCAGGACATTTGTGTCCTTTTTTTGTTACTCATCTGTGAGATGGTATTTGTCGTCTCACAATAACTATGGTGTATATTGTAGAGTGAAAGTAAAGGACTTTTTTGCGTCTCTCTTTTATAGGCATTGATCGATTGTAGTTGGGGATATGGGAACAATGGCTGTGATGGAGGTAACACTACATTCTACAGTACAATATTGCACTTAATATTTGGTGCGCAATACATTTATGACTAGTGTGCGTGTGTGTGTGCCTTGGATATCTTGGCGACGGATGGAAGATGGTGAATTTGAGTGGAGGTGTCATTATACTTTATAGGTGAGGATTTCCGGGCGTACCAATACATGATGAAGCATGGTGGGATTCCTTCGGCAGACTCTTATGGCCCTTACCTGGGGATTGTAAGAATTTTTACTTTCTCCTACATCCTACTCTCTATGACATTCTGCATGGCAGGAGATGTTGGAAATGAGAATAGATTTTTATTAGAGTGGAAATGTACAGTTGAAGATCGTTCCGCTCATTTGGATATCGTATTGAATTTTTTTGATCGCTTCATCTCCTCGCATTATTCTGGAGAATTCTTTCATTTCATTGCTCCTCCTGTAGTTACGCAGTTTGTGCTAGTATTGAAGTGGTGTGTGTATGTACACAGTTAAGAGTGATTGTCGACAAAAAGGGAAATGACACCTAGCCAAAAATATAGGATGGGTTAAGGTTAAGTTAATGACATTTGAGAGTGTATTGACCCTTTGTTTTTTTTCCATATTATTTGTTTATTCAGGATGGATTTTGCCATGCAGATAATGCAACGAAAACTGCTGTGATTACAGGTATCACGTGTGCAGCTTTCTCTCTTGGTAGTTTTAGCAATGGAGAAAGGATGTTAGATGGTAGTGAAAGTAGCGTTTGAATGGATACTGTTGATTTTTAGGGTATGTAAATGTGACATCAGGGGATGAAACAGCTCTCAAACTTGCCATTGTGAAACATGGTCCCATCTCAGTTGCCATTGATGCTTCTCATAAAAGCTTTTCTTTCTACGCGAATGGTGAGTAGTTAATATTATACTGTGTGCTTACGAGGATATGAAAAGAACTTACATGGAATTGTACTTTGGAACTACAAAGTTTGAACAATTATCCTCAACTTTTTGTCATGATGAATTTAAAATGTGCTGTTTTATCGTAGGTGTCTACTATGAGCCCAAGTGTGGTAAGATTTCGCAAAACTTTCTCTTTCTTTCTTTTTAGCATCTCTCATTTTAAAAATCTTCGTATTTGATGATGACAAATAACAGGAAATCAGGAAGACCAGTTGGATCACGCTGTACTAGCAGTTGGTTATGGATTACTGAAAAATGAACCATACTGGCTGGTCAAGAACAGTTGGTCCACATATTGGTAATTTTCCTTTCTCGTTTAGGCAATCCATTGAAGTTGGGTATTCTGTACTAATTCAGGTTTTTTACACTCACGATGAATAGGGGTAATGATGGGTACACCCTCATGTCACAAAAGGACAATAATTGTGGAGTCGCCACGTCACCCACTTATGTCAACGTGAAATGAAATTCCTTCCATCCTGACCCTTCATAAAAAAGAAGAAGAATGTGGAAGGATTATTTATTAGAATTCTTTTCTCTCAAAAAAACTTGTCCAGTCATGATTTATGAGTTAATGTTGTAGTCTTCACTTTTCCACAAATGGAAATTCCATGTGTGACTCTTTTTATTTTTTTTCACCCAAAGTCTTTGTATGGATGTTGTCCATAAAGAAGATATTGCATTTATTTCTCTCTGTTGGGACAGGACAAAAAAGGGGATCCATTACAAATCTTTTGTTTTGATGAATTTAATTAAGGATAATGTCAATGTCTGTGACAGAGACTTTTCGTTTTCTCATTGGCTAAAAATGTCGGGCTTCTTGTGTTAGGAAAGTTAATTCGTAGGATCCACGACTTTCTCTTTTTTGTTTGTTTTTAACGCAAATGTATACTGTAATTTAATACGTAGGTTAACTAATATGTCACCGTACTGAAATGTTATTAAGAGCGTTTTATCCAAAAATTTTAAAATGTAGGTAGTGTCGACGGGGGTATAAAATAGTATAAATATAATGTAATGTTTTTATTTGTTCAAAAATGTATATTATGATAAATAAATTTTGAAGGATTTTACCACAATTTAACAACGTCTTATAGTAAAAGCTACAAAGTTCATTCATTCATACTTTCACTTAATTTAGTTGTTGAATCAAAAAAATTTACAAGTTATTTCCATACACGAAACAAAACTCCAACTAACTTGCTTTTTATTTGACCAAATAAAAACTGGGTTATTAATAAAAATTAAAGTATAATTATAGCACAAAAAAATTGCATACTAATTTAAAGTGAGTATTATATTATTATGCTAGTACTGTTTCTATAAAAAATAATATCATCACCATTAAGTATATATTAGACGAATATTATGTATTTATTTATGTAAAGCTTCATTATTGTATTTAGTGTCTGACACAAATCTGACCTTTAAAAGAAAAGGGGGCGTGGGTCAAGTAAGACAACTCAATCGAAATAGTTTTTGGTGACAAATTAAAGCTTATTTTAACAACTATGTAATTTGGGCTTTCATCAAAAGAACATTAAACTTTCTGTACGTAGATACATGTCTGCATTATGAATTATCTTATTTACAATATTCACCAATAATTTTATTTACCTAGATTCTAAATTATCATTAACTTTGTCTCTCACTATATAAGTATGTATTACTTTCTATCTCGGTTATCTAAATTTTGAGTTCTAATACCCACTGGCTTTGTTCAAGAGTATGTAAGGCTACTGCTTCAGTCTATCTGGAGAAAGTTGTAACTTTTGTCCCTAAGCTTAAGGTACCCAAAAAGCATTTTTTCCATTTAAAAATTGATACTACTAACAATTTCTCTCTCTTTTTCCTAGTTAACTTCACACGAATATACGTATCTAGCAGGAGAGAGAGGATTTTAAGATTTCTACAGTCCGGGGCATCAAGCCACACACATTATAATTTTTCTAGGTCAGTGAGGTTCAGTCCGGAATTTTCAGAAATTAATGTTCTGACTTCTCCCCTATTCTCTTGTACTTTCACTTTTACAAAAAATCGGCTTTGTAGAAAGCCAGCAGAAGAGTGACGTATTCGTCGAAAATCCCGGACTGTGACTGACTGCACATTATTAGAAGAGTACGTATAATATTTCTAGGGTATTACATATGAAAGCGTTCAAGAGTATATGATCCTCGGTGTCACACCAACAATGATCCCAATGAATGCCTCAGTTGGTTCCTCGTCATTTTACAATTAGGATGTTGACGACTACAATTTGTCAACATTAATATCATAGGGGAAAGGACGCTGTAGAGATTCCACGTTATCATTAATTGTTATTAAGCAAACAAATCTTTGAAACAAGTTTTCCGATTCTTTTTGATACGGAGTCTTTCAAATTTTTCTTAAAAATAAAAACTTGCATATCTTTGTGTGTAAGAGAAGGAGCTTGTCAACTGAGAGAGAAAGTCAAACTAATATTCACCTTAAAAAGAAAGCACACTATATCACATCATACACTTTCCACCCTACTTATTACTAATCCACTTCCACAACTGACAATTCCATTTCTCACTAGTCCAAGGCCAGATTAGATTTTTTAAAATAAAAAATTGATTTCTACAAAATGGAACATGAAATGTTGACTTACAATATGTAATCCACAAATTGCCACATTGTAGTTTATTAATCATCGAATGAGTGAAATTTATAAGGCATTTTAGTTAAAATTTTTGGACCTTCCATTTTTTATCTTCCCTACAAAAAGTTTTTCAAATTAATACTACAATTTATTTAATTAGGCACACTTTATGTACAATTTTTATGTGACAAGGCAGAATGATGTGATAAAAGGGGAGTGACTAGACGTGGATTATTTATCTTCCATCTTCTTCCCTTAGTACAATAATTAATTTTTTAAAAAAAGCTCCATTAGAAACTGCATGATGGCTAAGGTTTTAAAAGTAACTTTCATGTTGAAGTCTCCTTCCCCCTGCAAGAAGGAAGGAACGAGCATCGTCCTCGTCATCTGTCAATCCAATTAAAAAATGTCACAAAGTCATTATTTTCTAATTTGTCCCATTGCATTTTTATTTGCAATTTTTATTGCAAGGGTGCAGTTTCTCTACTCACAGGACAATAACTAATGCATGGTATGTGTTTGTCGCTGTTAAATTCTAATTTGGAATTGAATTGGACAGGGACGGTACAAAAAAAGCAGAGACAGACACACGAATTCATTCAGCTGGTGTGTGTAAGTTGTGTGTATGGAGGGGTGTTTGGCTGGCACAGTTCACACACAATCACAAACGTGGAGAAAGCGAGGATTAAATTCTACAAAATTGTACAGGACGGCTAGACTGGAGTGGATTTTGGAAGCCCATTAAAGAAAATGTTGCCATTAGTGAAGGGAGGAAGAGGAGGTGGGTTGCCTGTACCATTGGCCAGATGAGATGGATGTTGTTGTTGTCCATTCTGCTGAGTCAAATGAAATCCACCAATCTCGGCCGAGACTGGAGACTGAACGCCAAGGTCCGTCTCATCTTCTCCAAAATTGACGACGGGCCGTTCCCAGACGGTCGTTCCCAAAGCAGACATCCCGTCACTAGACAAGGTGAAAGTACTTTCTTCGGGTGTGCCTTGACCTTGAATCTGTTCCATTTCCTGATTCTCCTCATTTTCAATCTCTTCCTGCCTGTAATCAGACACACACACACATATAGCACATACAATAAGAATAGAGTCTGTGTGTGCATTTGGGAGGGAGAGAAAGCATGGGGGATCATAAATTTCAACTAAAATCCTTTGTATTGACAGCATCAATTTGTGTCAGTTTAACGTTGGCCTAATTTGTAGAAAAGAAATTTTGGCGAAATTTGTACCTGCTGCGACGCTGTTGTATGTAGAGAATAATGATTGTGTTGAATAGGAGGAGAGAAACCACGATGACTGTCGGCAGGATGTAGTCTAATTTTGTTGAACATGACAAATCAGTCAAATTTTTGTTGATTGTTCGTAATCTTATATTTTTTTGTATTTTTTTAACAAATAATAGAATCCTGGTATCAATTTTGCAGTAATGGTATTAAAGCGAAAGAGCATCATTACCTTGCATCATGGATCGTCGAACTTTCCTGTATGTGACGGGCCATAGTCCAGGACTACCCAGTATGTCCTCAATCTCCGAATTGAACTCTAGTAAATCCCGAATGTCTATTGAAATGAGAATGAACACACACATTACACATTACATGTATGAACGTCTACTCTGTCTTGTGGAAGTAAAGTCATTATAATTTAATTTAGTTGGGTACAAAATCAAAATGGAGGGAATTGGGTAAATCACATTTGATCAATTTCAGTCAATTTCCATGATTAAATTGTCCCTGTGTAGTACTATGTGTGCATTAGTACAACGAGTACTACGACTGCAAAGTCTACAGTCACGTGTGACCAGAATGTGTTCTCTTTCACTCCAGCTGTGCCCCCCAAAAGCACGTGCCGAAAGTTCCACAGAATAGAATGGACCATTCTCTCTCTCTCAAAGTACCAGGCAATATCTTTCCCTTGTCAATGTCCATGTTTTCCCACTGACAAAGTAGCCTACATTTAAACGAGAGAGAGAGAGGAATGGAATGTGTCATTCAAGGGGAGGACATGGAAAAATTCTTTTTTTACTGGCACTTGAAGATGAGAGTGAGTTTTTCATATTAGCTGAATATGCGGCAAAAATGGGGAGGGGAATGGTAAAAAATTGGAAAGCGCATTGTACCTTCGCAGTGCAGATGAGATGCTGTCCAATGATGTTCTAAAGGATTGCATAAGAGCCACCTGTGACGTTTCAACGTGTCAGGGAAGAGATGGCCAGTCTTGCACAGGAAGTACGCGTGTGTTGCATTGCGAAACAGCATGTTGGAATTCAACGGCCCTTCCGGAGTCAGGCATCCAATAACTGCCAACATCAAATGAATAATTTATAAACCTTGACACCATAACATTACACTCCAATCTCCTCCTCTGGCACATCTTTCTTCCATTTATATACTTATTTCATATCCTCCAGTCAACTTTTTATTCATGATAGCTCTATCATCTCTCCACACACACTTTGTCTCCACAAGGACCTGTCCCTAGGATCCTCATGATATAAGCAAGTGCACTGTATCTGTGCATACTAATTATCTGACTTCAAACAGAAGGATGGTCCTCATCACACTCAGACACACACGTTTACCCACGCACACACCGTCTTGACTCGGGATTCTCGAGACGTTTTGGTTAGTGTCAAGCTCTTATTTTGTGTCATCATCGGTTTAATATCTTTCCGTCCTCGTTCTCATCCCACAACCCGACCAAGCGTACGCGTGTCTCTCAAACATCCTGATTACATGATCTTAACTCTCATTTTGAATGCTAACCCAGTTGGCTGCCTCCCCTCCAGCTACCCATTTTCATTAAAAATGAACAAATTTTGATCAACACAACACACGCACAGGGAAACATTTTATTTACAAACACATACGCTGTCTAGACTGGTAAACTTCTTTTTCTGCGGAACTTTGTCCAACTTTGAGCATGAGTTGTTCCCTCACAACCGGAGGCACAATTTCCAGTATCCAATAATGTACCAATTTTTGCAACTTTCTTGGAATAGAGTGTGACGTGTACAATGTAGAATACGAGTCTGTATCAAGAATATTGTCTGATATCCAAGACACATGTATGAATGTAAAGAGAAAAAGTTGTAAGATTGACTAAGGTCAAATTTAAAACTTCACACGCACACCACAGACACACACAAGTCAAGCAAAGGTTAGGAAAACAACAGAGTGTCAGTACACGGCATACTTACGAGGACAGAGTTAGGCTTGTTCACGAGCTTTCGAGTTGAAACTCAGCACACATGTAGACGGTCTATGAAAGATGTGTGATGTTAATAACTCGTGCCAAGAAGGTCAGGGGTCAACGCTGGTGACCAAAAAGTAAATGGTATACAGCACATATACCAGAATTTTTTATCCTCCCTCAACATTGGCCAAGCAGTCCAAAGGGTAGGGAGGGTGAGATACTCCCGAGACGTCTGGGGATCGAATCCCTGTGACGACGAGATTTTTTGACATTTTCTTCTTTCTCGTCTTTAATATTTTTGTCATAGTTTTGAAGCTTACATGCTTACAATTGCTTACAATTGCTTACAATTGCTTACAATCTTGCTTACACTTCATTGTAATGCTTACATGCTTACACATGCTTATATGCTTACAATTCACAAAATCACCTCATCTTTCATATTTTTTGTTAACATTATGAAATACTCAGCTATGTCACCAAAACTATAAAAATGATTGTTGTCGGTACGTCGTTTTTTCTTGGTGACCTAACCGTTCCCGGGTATTTTCGGATTATTTCAGCCTTTTCTTTTAAAATTACCAAGGAATTCATACTAACTTAAAGTAATACGCAGAATTCAGTATACAATTTCCCGGTCTCCGCTGCGTTGACCTCATACTACGCGGGTATTTTGCATCTTCCATACCTGTCATTGTAAAATCACGGAATAACTGAGGTAAAGAAAAGGGAGTTAAAGAATCGTGAAATAAATTATTATTTAGCCCAGCAACAAAGAAAATGAATGTACACTTTGAAGGCGCTCACTTTACAATTCTAAAAATTCAACTCGAGTCAAAATAAAATGAACAATTTGATTGTGCCATTGCCATATTCTTAAAATCCCGAAATAATTTATTTTTAGTATTTTGCAATTAAATCTGCAATTATGTGAAAATTTGTGAGTGCTCAAGCTGCTGCGTCGAGATAGCCTTGGTTCTGAAACATTTTTAAACTTCTTCAAAGATTTAGGAAGGAATATTTTTCTCCAGAACAAAATATTTTGTCACAGCTAAATATTCCCGACGAAACGTAAATAAGGGATAGTTGAAACGAAAGGAATAGTTGAACAGGATAAACGTGGAAAGGTAAGTACATTTATGTTAATTTTATGAGAAATGGTTAGTAGATTTTGGTCAACACACTATTTTCTATTTCTTACATCCGTACGATTTTTTTATTTCATAATTTGTTTAATGCTTCAATTACATAACATAACACTACGATGATTTAATATTAATTAACAGTAAAAATGGAAGAAGGGGAGTCTAGTTCAGTTCATGTGAATTCGCCCTCATCGTTGACTCCGAGAAGAAAATTTACAAGAGTAATCACACCAACAAGAAAATACTCAGAGGAATCAATCTCTGTTTCTCCGAGTCAGACCTCAGGTTCAAATCGTGCTCGGCGAAAAATTGACCTTCCATCCCCCGATGAATCGTCCGAAGGTGATGACCCAACTTACATATCGGGAAAAAGACTGAAACTTTCAGCATCAGCAACGAGAGGAAATTTGTCAACTCGAGGTTTGTCAAGACGTGGTAGTGGCCGGAATGCGTCAAGATCAAGGGGGTCAAGGGGCATCAAAGTAAATAAATACTCGAAAAGAAATGTTCATCAGCAACATGAAAATATTTCCAAACGAGATACTTTGATGGAGAGTATCAGGAAGGGATCAACTTCAGGAATAATTCCAAAAAATAATGTCCCTGGAGAAGAAGTACGATCGACGGGTAACGAGTCACGCAATATCGGATCTCCGACCGATTCTCCAACGGAAGGATACAAAGATGTGGCAAAGCATGAATTCATATCTCCAGGATATCTTAGATCATCTCCAACAGATAATTCTGTACACATTCGTCGGCGTGTAGTATTTGAAGATGTAATTTATCAGTTCTACGAAGATATTCCAATAATTATTTTACAACAATACAATCGTGCCGTTGAACTCCATCCGAATTCAAGTTTGGTGGAAATGGAGAAAACAATGGAGTTACCAAAATGTGGAGTGCAGCATCTTTCGTATACTCATGAATTGAAATTTTCCGAGATGTTTATGGAAGATATGATATACTTGGGCAATAGAATGTTCGGACACGGTCACATCGAAATGCCAAGAAAAAATAGTACATTTAAGTATGTACAGGAACTTCAGGTTAAGGCCTGTGACAACTTCCTGTGGTTGTGCAAACCTTGTCTTGCTTCAAATCGACAGCACGTCTTTTCAGCGTCAACAAGAAGTCAAGGATCGATCTCAAGACACTTTTACGTAAGTGAATAAACCAAATTTGGGAGATAGTTGAATTTCCAAACTTACTGCTTGTGATTTTTTATTCATTATACAAATATATTGTGTACTTTTGATTTTATTCAGTGTAGAATTTAAAGTTTGGACCGAATTTGTTTTTAAATTTTAAACTAATTTCTGCAGATAATACATCAGGACAAGTACAAGGACAAACGAAGCACAACTTTGGATGTAATTGACGATGGGGATTCAATGGAAGTGGTTGATGTACAACAATACCCTAAGGAACATCCACGTCAACATCGTTACATTTGAAATTCGACTCTTGGATTATTTAATTGCAACGAATTCGCCTTTCAAGGCGAATCAATCATGTCTCGAACAAATTTTTTGAATACTTTGTGACAGACTTGGATAATC
The DNA here is from genome assembly GCA_009870185.1 of Pygmarrhopalites habei. Classification (NCBI taxonomy): domain Eukaryota; kingdom Metazoa; phylum Arthropoda; class Collembola; order Symphypleona; family Arrhopalitidae; genus Pygmarrhopalites; species Pygmarrhopalites habei. Next base: position 3,840 of record WJFB01001597.1, on the reverse strand, counting down.
GTCTTATTCTTCCAAGTCACTACAAATTGAAACAACTATTGATTGCACTAGTTGAAACAAAGGTAAAATATAATAATTATCCTAACGAATAAATAAACAAGCCAAAAACTAATAGATCGCAGAATAGAAAGATCGTGGAAGAATTTTTGATCACTTGTGAAAATTTATAGGGATTTTAATCGTACAATTGAACTTTTGAATTTTTTATTAAAATAATGAAATTATTTTGCCCTAGTTGGTCCCAAGACTGGAGCTCAGGCTTCAGTCTAATGATTCGTTGGCTTTACTTCTGGATGGCTGGTCCACGACTAAGAATGAAAATGTTGTGGGCATATGAGTGATCTCCGTTTCCGGTTCTTATTAATGGGATATGATCACCTTGTCATTTCAAGTGTTTTTCAGCTCACACACGGCTGAAAACATAAAGCTAACGGTACTGGATGTCTTAGAAAAGTGGGGTTTAATGGGAAAAGTAAGTTTATCATTTGAAAATGAAGAATTGCTACTGATTTATTGATAATGTTATCATGAATATTGTGTATTTTAGTTTATATTCGTAACTTTCCAGACCAAAAAATTCATATTTTATTTAGGTTCGCTACATAGTATCAGATAATGGTATAAACTTTTTAAAAGCGTCGGGTCTCCTTGAAAGTATTGGAAAATACGATTACCTTGAGGCTGCCGAGTTCATACGTCAAACATTTCGTAAACTGTCCAATGAGGAATTGTCGAGAGGACAACCTTTAACTATTAGTGAAGACGACAATTTATCTGAAGTTCAAGAAGATGCTCTCAGTGTCCTACCTCATACTCTTCCAACTAGAGGTACCGAGGACGAAAAAGCTGGTGTTTTTAATATTCCATTTCGGGCATTATGTGATTCTATGAACGGATGTAAATTTAACACTTGCTTCTCTCACTCACTCCAAGTCTTAATGAAAAACGTGATTCAAAAATATGAAATTCTTTTGGCAATATCGGATCGGGTATCAAAATTATCGTCCTTTTGCACAAGACGAGCAGAAGTAAAACGTAAAATTCGAGAACGCACTGGATTAACAGCACTTCTTCCTGCTCCAACTCGTTGGAGCTATATTGTCAAATCCTGTCGAAGAATAATAGATGTAGATACACACACACATATATATATATATATATTTGTAAAATTGATCTGAAGGAATAGTTCAAAAAGTTTTAATATGTAATTAATTTCGTTTTTATCTAGCTGTTCTCTGTTATCCGTGATATTTTAAGAAAAATGCGGAGAGACACGACAAATAAGAAGGTTTTGCAATATCTGCCCTTCAATCTCCATCAAAAAGAGTTTATTCTTTTTCATAATTTTGCCGAATTACCAGAGCCTTTAGTTTGGCTCACAAACTTTGCCCAAGAAAATGGAATCCAATCTCCTCGAATGATTCCCAAAATCAGGCCTATATAGGTTAGTGTAATAGGATTATATTCAGTGACGGAGAAAATTTTACTAATTTTTTTAATGCGATAATATGGGTGCATACATTCCCCCGTTCCTAATTTTTTATTCATTATATTATAGAACTGATGACTTTGAGGCCAATGCCAGAATTCGAGGACGCCGTAGAGTTTCTTCGTTGAGAGTATGTTATGATGGTTCAGAACTACATACGGGATTCAGATTATCAATTGGCAACAGTACTGACTCCACTTTACGGTATCTCATTTTTTGAGAAGTTTTCAAAGGGTAAGTAAAAATCGATTGTATAAATTATTTTCTGCAAAATTCAAAGTGAACTTTTGACTACATTGGAAAGCTAATCAATTTGTGACAAAGTTGAACAAATATGCTTTTTGAAATTTATCTAGTTCAAGCAATATCACACAAAGTCGATTATCCTCCGGATGTTCTACCAATCATGGAAGCAAAGTCCATTTCTAGACTTGACACAGACGAATCTGTTATTTCATTAAATGAGAACTCAGATGCTGACGATTTCGGATCAGAAACGACTGAGAGTGAAGATTCCGAAGCTGAAATTAATGTTCGAGAGGAAGAAGAAATTGCTAATCAAATCAAATCAAAAAGGGTCAAGACATTCAAGGCTATTCACTCGGTTGAAGTGAATGATGAAGAAAGATCGGGAACTGTTGTCCAGGTCAATTTAAATGTACTGGGTATCCCTACTGAAGAGGAAATTTTCAAGCTAGTTCAGGATCGACTCCCTTTTGAATGCACTCTCAAGCCCTCTTTACAATCCTCATTAACACTCCCCACAACCGGAAGCAAGGATATGCACCTCGAATTGAGGCGCAGAGATAAAAATGTTCCGAAGAGTGAATGGGACAGTTACTTGGATCTTTGTAGATCTGACTTAGTTGATGACGAAATTGTTGAAGACGAAGTTAAATTTTGGAATTCTTTCAAAAAAAATTCCGTTCTTACCGGCATCAGCTCGAATGGTTTATTCGAAACCTACTAGTACTGGAGGAGTTGAGAGATTATTTTCAACATTGGCTTATATGAATGCTCGTAAAAGATGTAACACGCAACCCGGAACAATGGAGCTCCGTCAGATGTACCGTGAACATTTGGCCAAACGACCTGAACCAGTTAAATGTGTCGATTCAGCAGCAATTAGTGTGGGCACTGATATTCTACTATCTTCTTTTAGTCCAGAATGTTATCAAGAAATTATGAATTCCATTGGACAGAATAATGATTCGAATAGCATTTCTGCCTTGTAAGAAAATTCCTTTTTGTAAAAAATTTGACATTCGATTAATTTTTGTCTTGATTAATCTAAATCAAAATGAATTGACATTGGACAGCTATGAAGTACGTAAAATATTAAAATTTTGAAAGTGAAAGTTTTACTGTGAAATCGATTGTAATAAAGGTTCTATTCCTGGGGTTGAAAAATAAAACCAACAGTTCAGTCACTATCAAAGAATTTGAATTTTTAGTAATGTAAATCTACGACCATACACTAAGAAAAATTCAAAAACCAAAATTAAGGGTCATTACAGCGCACATTGTCATTGAATCAATCCATAGATATAAATGTAAGTTGGTAAAAAATGGGAAAAAGGTGAAGGTCAAAGGAATTCAACATAATCTAGAATGGATTCTCCGCAATTTTTCACGCCATGGTTATTTTGTTTCTAATATTAGCGTGAAAAGATTTCAAAATTATAGAAATCTGATGAATATCCGGGTAGAGTATGGTTGCGGAGATTCACTATTAGGGTGGTTGAATCCTCAATATTTTTTTACACATAGCTGATTTTTTACAAATTTTTTGAATAAGGGATGCAACAAAACCAAAAACCGGGTAATACCGGGTAGAATGAGGTCAAGGAAATTAGGGAGTGATGTAGCTGAATTCTTTACTTTTTTAGACTGAATCGAATTTTTTCGTAATTTTATAAGTTGAAATTAAAATAATCGGAAAAATACGATTCGGTGGGGTCATCACAGACATTATTCATTCACACCCTGACATATTCTTGTACAAATGTGTGCAGTAATTGTGACAAATGGATGTTTGGGGATTGTTACAATATGTCTACATAATATATTCTTACCCATGCTTACATGCTTACATTTACTTACACTTGCTTACATGCTTACACCTGCTTACAAATCGTGCTTACACTCTTTTGGAGAATTGTAAGCAAGATTGTAAGCAAGTGTAAGCATGTAAGTTTTAAAACTATAATTTTTGTTCCTATTTGTGCATTTTGGTCATTTTTTCAACAAAGATCACGGTGAGTACTTTGACAATTCCTTGAAATAGAAAATTAGATCTCGAGTCGCGACGGTACTGACTATTGTTTGTATGTGATGAATGGGGGTTTTTA